>CM056049.1:43723670-43976170 GCA_029574335.1 Rana kukunoris | reverse complement strand
GACTCTTACGAGCAGGATCCTCCATGCATCTCCTGCCATCCTCATCTCCCGTCCTCTCCTCCTGATAAGTGTCCAATAGCCGCTCCTATTGTTTCAGAAAATAAGGTGACGGGTAACAGACCCGCACACCTGATTGATGGATAGGTGGTTCAGTGTTAGGAAAGTGAATATTAATTTGCCTTTCTAATACACCTGGGTGGACTTTGAGCGCCCAGCATGGCGCTCGTGGTTCACCTATTTTGAAGCCTATTAGAGACTATGGCTCTAATCAGGTGCTTCAACCCCCCCTGCTGTGATTCAGGCGCCCGAAAAGGAGCCGGACACCTAAATATGGGGGTGGCAGCGGTGGCCATGGATAGATTCATGCTATGCATGAATCTATCCATTGGTCATAGAGGGAGTGATTGGGGAGAGGGATCGGCACACATGCGCCCTTATGGACGCACTGCCACTGATAAACACATGCACACTCACATACATGCGCACACACACATACAGTACATACATATGCACACACACATACAGTACATACATATGCACACACACATACAGTACATATATATACACACACATACAGTACATACATACACACACACATACAGTACATACATACATATACACATACATACATATGCACACACACATACATATATATATATATATATATATATATATATATATATATATATATATATACATACATATGCACACACACACACACACACACACACACATACAGTACATACATATAAACACATACATATGCACATACAGTACATACATATACACACACACACAGTATATAAACACATACAGCAGATAGTCATAAAAAAAACGGCAGACATTTACCTTGGCACTTCCTGCCGGGTACTGCACTCTAAGGGGAGACAAAGAGCACACACTACTTTCACTTTAGGTTAACGTGACAAGCTCCTTCCCTGCACAGTTCGGCTGGCGATCGGGGAGCTCATCTCAGCCGCCCCTGCCGCTCCTCCTATCAAAGAATAGAGGGGGGGCCCCCTGCAGCAGGGAGCCCGGTCGCCATGGCGATCTCAGCACCCCTATAATTACGCCACTGCCTAGAGGCCTAATGGTGACCCCCAGAGCCAGGGAGAGCTGACATCCTTCTTTGTAGAGTGGGTTACCAGGCATGGTGTGTGTGATGCAAGAAGAAATGATGGGCACCAGTCACTTTTTGAATTCGAACAAGAGATGTATTGTCTCCTAACAGAACTGTGGGAGAAGGGGTTAGAGCCAGGACACCCTTAAGTAGATGCAATGTTAATTGGAAGACTTCAAGACTTCTATAGGTAGACAGCTATACAGTGGAAGGCCTCCAGCCAGGTAACACTTCTGTATAGGTAGGACTGCTGTCTCCTATGGAAACTAATCTTGCAATAGTCAATAAAGGTAGTTGTACATAACACTTGGTAACACAGAACAGTCCTTAAATCATCTCACAGTATCCCACTGTAGATCTTCACTCACTGAGCTCCCAGTCTCTCACTAGACATCCATATCCCCGTCGCCACTGGATCCCCTGAGCTCTTCCACAGCTATCCCGCTGTAACTCCTCCAGCTTTACCCCCACTATCCTGCTGGGTCCCTGGCTGGGCACTCGCTGATCCTTTCAGGTAGCTCTAGTCTCTAGTCTCTGGTAGTAAGATGGATGGTCCCTTAGTGGCGAGAACTTCCCTTCTACCTCTGACCACAACTGGTTCCCTGTCTGGTCTTCTCCACTTGGTTGGACTTTAAAGAGGAAGTATACTAGCTCTTTATGTGGCACTTACCTTAGATCGAAGCCCCCAAAGTCCTCCTCAGGCCCGTCCACCACCGCCACCATGTCCCCTGGAGTGTCTTCCAGTTTTCGCTGCTCCGACGCTGTGATTGGCCGGAGCAGCAATAACGTCACTCCCACGCATGCAAGCGGGACCAGCAGATCCCCGCGCATGCGTGAAAACACGGCATTATGCCGAATGATGGCATTCACAAAAACAGCACACTCAGTGCACCTGCGCGGTTGTCTACGGCGCGCATGTGCCGTAGACATCGGTGCCAGTTTTTGTGAAAATATCTCCTTAACCGTGTAGGTTAACCACTTAACGCCCGCCGCATGTATATGTACGTCCACAAAATGGCACGTACAGGCAGATGGGTGTACTAGTACGTCCCTGCCTTCCTGCGGGTCGGGGGTCCGATCAGGACCTCCTCTGCTACATGCGGCGGTCGGTAAGTGTCTGAGATCGATCCGGGATGAGGGGGGCGGCTGTTCATTTCTGTCCGCCCCCTCGCGATCGCTTCCAGCGAATCCGCTTCCCCCCGCTCTGCCCACCCTCTGCCTGTGTAATGTAAACACAGGCAGAAGAAGTGATGTCGCCTCTCCTCTCGGCTGTATTTTCGATCCGGCGAGAGAAGAGAAGACATCACATAGTAAGTCGCACCAACACTACACTGACACCATACACATAGGCACATTAATTCCTTCAGATCACCCCCCCCCCTACCCCCCTGTCACAGTGTCACTGATTGCAGTGATCATATATGTACTGATCACTGCATTTAGTGTCAGTGTGACAGTTAGTGTGACAGGCAGTTAGTGTTAGGTCTAGGTTAGCTGCCTACCCCCTCTATTAAAGGTTTAACCCCTTGATCACCGCCCTAGTTAACCCTTTCACTCCCTATTGCCAGTGTCACTAAGCGATCGGTTTTCTGATCGCTGTATTAGTGTCACTGTTGCCGCTAGGTAGCTAGTTTTTTTTTATATTGTGATTTTTTTTTTTACTAAAGACATACAGTCTTTTTCAGTTTATATCGCAATCAAATACCATAAAAAGAAAGCTCTATTTGTGGGAAGAAAAGGATCCGAATTTTGTTTGGGAGCCACGCCGCACGACCGCACAATTGTCTGTTAAAGCGACGCAGTGCCGTATTGTAAAAACACCTTTGGGCATTTAGCAGCATATTGGTCCGGGGCTTAAGTGGTTAAGGTGATATTTCTTGCACCTACAGGTAACCCTTAATCTAGGCTTACCAGTAGGTGCAAGTTGTGTGGTTGGCTTTACAACCACTTTAACATTGCAGTCCCAACCCTGAGTGAGTGAGTAACATGTATAGCGCTGACAAATGCAAACCGAATCGCCTCAAGGCGCTTTGTATCCAGAGTCGTGCTGAACCTTCAGAAGAGGTGGGTCTTCAGTTTTTTCCTAAAGGGCCGATGGTTTTCTTCCATGCAAATGGACGTGGGTAGAGCATTCCAAAGCCGAGGTCCTTGGACTGAAAATCTACGTTCTTCCTTAGGCCGCGTACACACGGAGGGACATGTCCTCAGAAACTGTCCGACGGACCGTTTCCAGCGGACATGTCTCCTCTGGATTTTCATCCGACGGCGTGTACACACCATCGGATCAAAATCCCCGCCGGCAGACAGTGCGGTGACGTGACGGTGACGCCGCCACGTCACCGCACCAGGAAGTAAAAAACGTCCACGCATGCGTCAAATCCATTCGACGCTTGTGCAGGCAGATATGTCTGCTGGTGGTTGTACTAACCAGCGGACATATCCGACGGACATGTCTCCGGCGGACAAATTTTGAAGCATGCTTTAAAATTTGTCCGCCGGTCAGACATGTCCACTAGCTCATACACACGATTGGATTTGTCTGCTGAAACGGTCCGTGGGACCAGTTTCAGCGGACAAATTCGATAGTGTGTACGCGGCCTTAGATTTGTAGCGGGCTGTGGGGATTTCAAGAAAGCTTTGGTTAGTTGATTGGAGCACCCGATTGGTGAAGTAGGGCAGCCCAGGGCAACATAACACACGTCTACCCAGACAGCCGTCCAGGTGGCACAGAACTCTGATCACCTGACCCCACCCAAATAAATAGGCTCTCCCAGCAGGCCAAAGGACCAAAGAAACCCCTGCCAATTGGCTGAGACACCCATCCATTCATAATCTGACCTTTCTAAGCCCCTGTCATTCTAACAGGTCACCAGCCACAGTGCCACCCAGTGACAGAAGGGAAAAGGTGCAGCAATTCCAGAATCAGAGAGGAATCAATAGATCTTCTAACAATTAACCAGGACAATTACTACAGGGCAAACTAAAATTGTTAGCAACCCTGCCAAAACACCAGGGTGCTACACAAGAATGATATTGCAGGTAATCAATTATTCAATGAGGTGGCTGCATTTGTTTTTTGGGGCTTTTATCACTCTGTTTTATCTTTGTGATCTGGCCAGTAACACACCTTCTTTATTAGAGTGCCCCCACTCTGGATGAAGTAGCACAGGGGGCAACTTTGGAGAGCAACATTGTTAATCTGGTGGCTACAATCGCACCGCACCAGTACCAAAATTGTACAGGACCCTTTTTTAAGCACCACATTCGGATCGCGTGTGTCTATGCGATCTGATTTTGAAAATCGATCTGCGTTTCGCAAACTGATTTTGGGTGTTGCTAACTTAACGTGCGAAAACCATACAAAATATGTTGCGAATTCCACACATCATCAGTGCCTTAGGCCCTGTTCACATCTGGCAATTTGGTTTTGCTGCAATTGTTGCACGATACATCATGGCAAAGCATGCCCCCCAAAAAAGGAGCAGGAGCAATGTGGTTAGAAGTGCCATTAAAAATGAATGGCACCCAAATACTCATGGAGCGTTTTGCCACTATTGCAGTGCGATTTGGAATCGCCATGATTCTGCCCGGGATGCCAAAGCGCCAGATGTGAATGGGTCCTAACATCTACGGTATTTACGGTGCCCTTGCACAATAACAACTGCCTGTGGTGAACAATCATATCTTATAACTTATGATAAATTACACTTAACCACTTAAGACCCGGACCAAAATGGAGGTAAAGGACCTTGCCCCTCTTTGCGATTCAGCACTGCGTAATTTTAACTGACAATTGCGCGGTCGTACGACGTGGCTCCCAAACAAAATTGGTGTCCTTTTTTCCCCACAAATAGAGCTTTCTTTTGGTGGAATTTGATCACCTCTGCGGTTTTTATTTTTTGCGCTATAAACAAAAATAGAGCGACAATTTTGAAAAAAATTCAATATTTTTTACTTTTTGCTATAATAAATATCCCCCAAAAATATGTATAATTATTTTTTTTCCCTCAGTTTTGGCCGTTACGTATTCTTCTACCTATTTTTGGTAAAAAAATTGCAATAAGCGTTTATCGGTTGGTTTTCGCAAAATGTATAGCGTTTACAAAATAAGGGATAGTTTTATTGCATTTTTATAAAAAAATATGTTTTACTACTAATAGCGGCGATCAGCGATTTTTTTTCGTGACTGCGACATTATGGCGGACACTTCAGACAATTTTGACACATTTTTGGGACAATTGTCATTTTCACAGCAAAAAAAATGTATTTAAATTGCATTGTTTACTGTGAAAATGACAGTTGCAGTTTGGGAGTTATTCACAAGGGGGCGCTGTAGGATTTGTGTGTTCCCTGTGTGTGTTTACAACTGTAGGGGGGTGTGGCTATAGGTGTGATAGCAGGGATGACGCAATCGATGCTGCGGCCACAGTGAAGCACGGGGAAGCCGTGTTTACACACGGCTCTCCCCGTTCTTCAGCTCCGGGGACCGATCGCCGCACTCCAGCCGTGCCATTCTGCTGACGTAAATGTACAGTAGGTGGTCCTTAAGAGGTTAAAGAATGACAGCTGGAAGCTGATTGGCTGTTACAGGCAACCCAGTGACTACTTACTATAATCCCTTGCAGTGGCTGTCCATCCATTAGGGGTGCCACCCCCCCCCCCCTCCATGTGTCCGGCCCTTTAATCTACATTCTGGGGCGCCGGACCCATGTATTCCAATCAGAGTTTTTTTTTCGAAGCACATGATTAGAGCAATTGTCACACTGATTCTCCACCCGACCAATCAGGAATCGGGTCTGAGACCTGTTTCCCGATTGGCCGAAAGGAGAAGTGTTCCAATTGGTAGCTGCCTGTCGCCCGTGATGCTGAGGAGGAGAGCAGGGGAAGGGGAAGCCGTCACCCAGGTGAAGCACTGCCTGCCATAGATGGGGTAAGTGCCAGTGCTCCTGATAACCTAAGCGTCCAACCGGACCTGTTGTGCAGGTTACCTGACCAACTGGGGAAGGGGGCTGTGAGTGCACGGTTTGCCGCCAACCCCCCCAAATTCTTTTTACCACCAACTGCCACTGATCTCTTGCATCTTATCTAATAAAAGTAAACTGAACAGCGATTAGGAATAGATTTAATTTTTTTCTCCTCCTCGGGGCCAAAATTTGCAGAACTGGAAGCTCACAGTAAGAAATTAGTTTGACAGACTGAACAAGATGTGAAACGCGGAGAAAACCGCACATATTAAAGTATCCATTTAATTAGCACCTGCGGAAAAGAAGGTCAGTGAATGGCATCTATTAAGGACGTCTTTCAGGCGTTGCGCTTGCTCCGTGTTCTTTTCAGAAATTTTGTAATTGTGTGTTTAACTTTCTTCCTCTCTTTACGGGAATGGCAGTCAGGGGTGAAGTCCGCAATTAACTTGGATACCGTCAGCTCTGTTGTTACAGTACTTGCTGTGCTGTGAATGTAATTTTTTTATATTGTGTGAGTAAGGATAAGCAAAATTGAAAGTTTTCATTTCCCCAACACTTTCAATGTCAATGTGTTATGTGTTCACTTTTGTCTTTTATTTTTTATTATTTTAGATTTTTTTATGTATTTTTTTGTCTTTTTTATTTATTTATGGATTTTTGTCTTTTAGTCTGTCATTGAGAATAAAATACCCAACCAGACATAAGAACTATGGGCCAGATCCACAGAGCTAGTACGCTGGTGTATCTCCTGATACGCCGGCGTACTTTCAATTTACTCGCGTCGTATCATTAGTTTGAATCCTCAAACCATGATACGACGGATTCGGGCTTCGATCCGACAGGCTTAAGTCTTCGTACGCCTTCGGATCTACGCTGCAATCTTTTTGCGCCCGCTGGGTGGAGTTTGCGTCGTTTTCCGTGTCGGGTATGCAAATTAGCTTTTTACGGCGATCCACAAAGTTACGATCGGCCGTCACATTCTCTAACGTCGTCGCTAGTCGGCTTTTTCCGGCGTATAGTTAAAGCTGCTATTATCCGGTCTATAGTTAGACTGGCCATGTTAAGTATGGCCGTCGTTCCCGCGTCGAATTTTCAATTTTTTTTTTTTTCGTAAGTCGTCCGTGAATAGGAATGTACGTAAATTATGCTACTAAAAAAAAAATGACGTTTCGACGTAATTTCGCGCAATGCACGGCGGGAAATTTCTGAACGGAGCATGCGCAGTTCGATCGCCGCGGGGACGCGCCTAATTTAAATGATTCCCCCTAATCACGTATTTCGTTTCCGCCGCGAGAAATACACTACGCCGCCGTACCTTACGGGCCAAAATCTTCCTGGATTCGACTTAGAGCCAGGTAAAATATCTCTGATACTCTATGCCGGGGCAATTGTATGTGGATCTGGCCCTATACTTTGATTTTCTCCATTAGATCATCCCCCACAGCTATTACCTTTTGTATCACTTGATCCTCCCTCCTAGAAGCTTCAACGAGCAGGGCCCTCTGATTTCTCTTGAAATCTGAATTGCAACTGTACTGTATAAATATATATTTTTTCTATATTATTTTTAGTATTGTAATCTGCTGTTTAGCTGAGTGCGCCTGTTTCCCATGTAGGGGGAAAGTCAAATCTACTTTGCACTACAAGTGCAAAGTGCACTTGAAATTGCACTGAAAGTGCACTTTAAAATGCAGTCGCTGCAATGAGGGGAAGTTCTGCTGATTTTATCATCCAATCATGTGGAAGCTAAAATGCTGTTTTTTATTTTCCTTGCATGTCCCCCTCGGATCTACAGTGACTGCACTTCCAAGTGCAATCTAGTGTATAAAAAAAAAAAATATAGATATATATACAGTGCAGCGTATATAATAGTGCATTGAAGTGTTTAACCACTTGTGACCGGCCCCACGTCCAAAGACGTCACGTTTTTGAAGATGGATATCTCGGTAACGGCAGCAGCTGCTGCCACAACCGAGATATCCATCTCTTCGTGGGGCGGTCCTGTTAACGATAACGGCGGTCATCGCGGCGGATTCGCCGCGAGATCGCCGTTACCGGCGGCGGGAGAGGGTGCCCCCCCCCTCCCGCCGCTCTCCCGCGCCCTCCGCCGCTTACCGTAGCCGTCGGTAGCGGCGGAGGCGATCGGGTCCGCTCGTTGCCTGTCCGGGGATGTGACTGAGGGAAAAAATGTCCCTCAGCCGTCCCCCTCTCTCTGCTGGGCGGAAGTGACGTCAAAACGTCATTTCCGCCCAGCCTCTTAAAGAGACATTTAATTTGTTTACATTTTGCCTTTTTTTTTTTTTTTTTTTTTTTTTTCTTTTTTGCATTTAAGCCTGAATATGAGATCTGAGGTCTTTTTGACCCCAGATCTCATATATAAGAGGACCTGTCATGCTTTTTTCTATTACAAGGGATGTTTACATTCCTTGTAATAGGAATAAAAGTGATAATTTTTTTTTTTTTTTTTTTTTCAGTGTTAAAAATTATAAAATAAATAAAAATAAAAACGAAAACCAAAAAAAAATTTTTTTAAAGTGCCCCGTCCCGACGAGCTCGCGCGCAGAAGCAAACGCATACGCGAGTAGCGCCCGCATATGAAAACGGTGTTCAAACCACACAAGTGAGGTATCGCCGCGATCGTTAGAGCGAGAGCAATAATTCTAGCCCTAGACCTCCTCTGTATCTCAAAAAATGCAACCTGTAGAATTTTTTAAACGTCGCCTATCGAGATTTTTAAGGGTAAAAGTTTGACGCCATGCCACGAGCGGGCGCAATTTTTATGCGTGACATGTTGGGTATCATTTTACTCGGCGTAACATCATCTTTCACAATATATAAAAAAATTGGGCCAAATTTATTGTTGTCTTATTTTTTAATTCAAGAAAGTGAATTTTTTCCAAAAAAAGTGCGCTTGTAAGACCGCTGCGCAAATACGGTGTGAGAAAAAGTATTGCAATGACCGCCATTTTATTCTCTAGGGTGTTAGAAAAAAATATATATATAATGTTTGGGGGTTTTAAATAATTTTCTAGCAAAAAAAAATGTTTTAGTCTCGTAAGCACCGAATCTGAAAAACAGGCTCGGTAATGAAGTGGTTAAGGGGTACCCTATGACAGAATTAAGAAAAAAAACGGCATGGGTTCCCCCCTAGTTCATACCAGGCCCTTTGGGTCTGGTAAATATTTTAAGGGGAGCTCCAGGCCAAAATAAAAAAAAACAGCGTGAGTCCCACGCGTCAGCTCTAAACATCGATTCTAGATTCAAGTGATTATCAAGCTCTGCTGTTGCTGTTGGATTTCTGCTGTACTGTCTTTTTAAGCCTGATTTTAACTCCACATTGTGAGTATAATGATTGATTTTAATATTTTAATAAAAATTCATTTAGCAGTACCACACTAGGTCGGTGCGCCCTCCATCTTTTTCTTTTTCCTAGGCCAACTAAAATGTCAGGCACAACTGCCGGGAATATTGTTTGGGATGCAAAGAAAAACCCACAATAACAGGTGAAATACAGAACTATCTGAAAACATGTGGTGTGGCTGTTTCAAGATGCACAATAAGGAGGCACTTGAAGAAAGATGGGCTGCATGGTCGAGTCACCAGAAGAAAGTCATTACTACACAAATGCCACAAAGTATCCCGCTTACAATACGCCAAACAGCACAGAGACAAGCCTCAAACCTTCTGCCACAAAGTCATTTGGAGTGACGAGGCCAAAATTTAGCTTTTTGGCCACAACCATAAACACTACATTTGGAGAGGAGTCAACAAGGCCTATGATGAAAGGTACACCATTCCTACTGTGAAACACGGAGGTGGATCACTGATGTTTTGGGGATGTGTGAGCTACAAAGGCACAGGAAATTTGGTCAAAATTGTTGGCAAGATAAATGCAGTATGTATGTATCAAAAAATACTGGAGGAACATTTGCATTCATCAACCAGGAAGCTGTGGATGGGACGTACTTTAACGTTCCAACATAAAAATTACCCAAAAAACAAGGTCAAGTCAATCTGTCATTGGCTACAGCAGAATAAAATGAAGCTTCTGGAGTGGCCATCTTACTCTCCTGACCTCAATATCATTGATAGGGATGAGCATTATGTTTGGGTCGAACAGGAATTCAACTCGAACGTTCGCCGAATCGCGAAAAATTTAAGGTGTTTGCTGCAAATTCGAAAGCAGCGTAACACCCTTGAAAAGACTATGGGAGAAATCAAAAGTGCTAATTTTGAAGGTTAATATGCAAGTTATTGTCATAAAAAGTGTTTGGGGACCTGGGTCCTGCCCCAGGGGACATGTATTAATGCTAAAAAAAAGTTTTAAAAACTGCATTTTTTTCGGGAGCAGTGATTTTAATAATGCTTAAAGTGAAACAATAAAAGTGAAATATTCATTTAAATTTCGTACCTTGGGGGTGTCTATAGTAGGCCTGTTGAGTAGCGCATGTTTCCAGTGTTTAAACAGTCTCTTTCTTTTTTTTTTTTTTTTCTCTTACCACGTCAGCTTTAACTGAGAAACTGGAGAGCAGCTCATAGGTCTATGCTTCCTTCGTCTCCGAAGTAGTTTTGCATCATCTGTGGTATCTACTGCGTCTCTTTTTTTTTTTTTTTTTTATATTTTTTAACTATTATTTATATTTATATAAAAAATATTTTTTTTTGTACCATATCATTTATACTATGAAGCAATGAGTAGATTTGTATACTATCCAATCCTTTTCTCGATTTTTTGCACAGTTTTTGCAACTGGGTGAGCTCTGCGCTCGACCGTAACGGGTGTGGAAGATTTTGCACAAAGTGGCATAGCTGGGTATATCGCCACTCATCCAGAATCCAAATTTCTGACCTATGTTTCAATTCCTCAAACCCCCTAATTTTACCATCTTTTATTATTTCACCTAAATATATTTTATCTATTTTCATCCAATTCCCCCCTATTTTTTCTTCCCCCGGTGCAAAGTATGGATTTTCTTTCAAATTGATGAGGGGTGAATTGTGACCCCCAACTATTTTTTTGTGAAGTCTATCCCATAATCTAAATGTGTCAAGTGTTAAATCAAAAGTTTTTTTATTAAGTGCTCTAGATTTTGCGGGGATCCATATCATCGTGCTCAAATGTGCTTTAGCTTGTGCGTTTTCTATTTGTACCCATCTTTTTTCCCGTCGGTCTCTGGCCCATTCTACTACCCGCGACAATATCGCCGCTTTATGATAATCTCTTATATCCGGGACCGCTAATCCTCCCTTAAGTTTTTCCTGTTTTAAAATTGCTAGTGAGATCCTGTGTTTTTTATTTTTCCATATGAAGTTCAATAATATTGAATTCAATGTCTTAAAAAATTTTTGGGGTAGTGCTATCGGCATCATTTGAAATTTATAGAGGATCTTGGGGACCAAGAACATCTTTACGGTATTGATACGTCCTATCCAGGAGATTGGTTTGTTTATTATTCTTTTAATATCAGCTTTGATCTCATTTAACAGGGATATATAGTTTATTTTATAGCTTTCCTTATCGGACTTTGTTAATTTGATACCTAGATATTTAAGCTCTGTGATCCAAGGGTATGGACATCTCCTCCTAATAATTTTCTCTTCTTTTTTATTAAGGTTTATATTCAAAATTTCAGTTTTTGATTCATTTATTTTAAAGTTTGAGATGGAGCCGAACTGTTGGAAAACCTTAGTTAAGGCGGGGATCGTTGTCTGCGGGTTGGTAATATAAAATAAAATATCATCGGCAAACGCCGATAACTTGTGTTCCTCATCTCCTACCTTTATCCCACTGATTTCGGGGTTATTCCGAATCGCAGAGAGCATCGGCTCCAAGGACAGGACGAAGAGCAGAGGGGACAAAGGGCATCCCTGGCGCGTCCCGTTTTTCATTTCAAAGGAGTCGGACAGGGTGCCATTGATTTTAATTTTTGCCGTGGGGTGGTGATACAATGTTTTCACCCAGCTGATCATCATGTCCCCGAAGCCCATCGCCTCTAGTGTTTTAAACATAAGATCCCAATCTACCCTGTCGAAGGCCTTTTCGGCATCTACCGACATAAGAATACCTGGGACCTTATCTATTTTTAACTTCTGGGTTAAGAGTAAAACTCTTATTCCATTATCTTTACTCTCTCTTTCTAGAATGAACCCGGTCTGATCTGGGTGGACCAGAAAGGACATTACTGTTTTTAGACGCTCTGCTAAAATTTTTGCGAAGATTTTTGTGTCTGCGTTCAGCAGCGATATTGGTCTATATCCTGAACATAGCGAGCTGTCCTTACCTTCTTTTAATATGATAGTAATCAAAGCAGCTAAGGCTTCTTTACTTATTTCATACTCTATACCCAACCCATTATAGTATTTACATAGCCAGGGTATCAAGATGTTACTGAATTTTTTAAAATACAGGGCCGTAAAGCCATCTGGTCCTGGGCTTTCCACCCCCTTCGTATTATTTAAAGCTTCTTTGATTTCAGCTTCTGAAATTGGTTTGTCTAGTTTAAGTCGGTCTAATTCATCAATCTTAGGTATCCCTGATTTGGAAATAAAGTCGCAGATTTTAGTCTTTTTCTCTACATTTTGGTGTCCTCCCTGATCAATCGAGTACAACTCTTGATAATACTCCTTGAAGGTTGCTGCTATTTCATTGGTGGTGTAGGCCAGATCTCCGTTTTTTTTCCTAATCTTCTCAATATAATTTCTAGATTGCTTTTTTCTAACCATTTTCGCTAAATGTCTGCTAGGTTTGTTTCCCCATATGTATCTGTCCTTTGCTAAACTGTTGAGTTTTTTTTTTGATATTAGTTCCAGGGCCTCTCTAAATTCCACTCTTTTTAACATTAATTTGTGGTAGGCTTCTGGCGTTCTCGCCCTTTTATGTGCTTGTTCCAAGTGAGCTATTTCTCTACCTAGAGATATATACCTCCTGCTTTCCTCTTTTTTTTTCCTAGCCCCCTCAGCAATTAGTATTCCTCGGATATAGGCTTTGTGCGCTTCCCACAGGGTGGCGCCTGAAATTGTTAAGAAAAAGTGATTAAGTTCTTGTTCCACCCTTTTCGCCCCTTCCTCATCTCTTATCAAATTTTCATTTAGTCGCCAATTAGGTGTCTGGTTTTGGTGTGGAAGGATTTCAATTGTCATGGTTATTGGGGCGTGATCCGAGAGGGTCATTATTTCAATTTTGGCTTCCACTACTTTATCCAGGAGTCTGTGGTCTGCTAGGATGTAATCTATTCTAGAGTAGGTCCCGTGTACAGGGGAGAAAAAGGTGTAGTCCTGGAGCCTTGGGTGTAACACCCTCCATACATCTACCAACTGGCTATCGTGTAATTTCCGTTTAAGTTTTTGTAACCACATAGAATTCTTCCCCTGTACACGAGACGTACTATCTACTCCCGGATTTATACCGAAATTGAAATCTCCCATCACTATCGTATGACCCTCGGAAAATCCATTAAGTTTTGTCAGGATCCTATTGAGGTATTTTACAGATCTTATGTTCGGGGCATATATATTAGCCAACGTGTAGGTGGTGCTACCGATTTTGCCCTTTAGAAATAAAAATCTTCCTTCGGGGTCTGTTATTCTATCCTCCACTGTAAATCTCATATCCCTGGCAAACCCTATTGCTACCCCTCTGGCCCGTTTTGAGATGGAATCCCCGTAATACCATACTGGGAAGCAAGTGGATCCTAGTTTTATATTTGAGTCCAAGGACAGATGTGTCTCTTGCAGGGAGACTACGTCGGCTCTATGTTGTCTAATTTCTTCCATCACCCTATGTCTTTTAGTCGCGGCATTTAACCCTTTGACATTATAAGACAGAAATTTAATTACTGTCATCTCTTTCTTTTTCTGCAGCGGTAAAATCCCATCCACCTCCTGCCAGGAGTTCCCTTCCCTCCCCCACCCCCTCTCCCTCTCTCCTCCCCCCTCCCCCAACCCCCCCCCCCCCGGGCCCGTAACTCATAAGGGCTTCTGAACCATGGATCCCTCATTTCACTCCTTCCCACGGTTCTTTTGTTTAAGGTGGGTCTAGCCCCGCCACCCCCCCATCCCCCAGTGAGGGACCGGGGGACGAGCCCCCGATCGGGAGCCAGGGGAAGATACCGCCCCCTCCACCACCCCCCTAGACCCCGCCCAGCATCATTATCTTTAGGTTTATATTGTTGCTTAGTCTACCCATCCTGGCAATTCAGGCACAGGGATGTCCAGCTTGTTGCAAAAGGTATCTAATTCCTCCGGGAATGTTAGCTTAGCCGAGATGCCCTCTTTCTGCCCAATAAGGCATGCTGGGAAGCCCCATTGATATTTAATGTCATGTTGACGGAGCTGATCCAACAATGGTTTGAGCAATCTCCTCCTTGCCAGCGTATCCCAGGCCAGATCGGTGAATATCTGGATCTCTACTCCTTGAAAACTTAGGGGGGTCCTCCTTCTAAGCAGAGCCCAAATTTCCGTTTTTTCTTCATAATTTCTAAACCTTACAATGATATCTCTGGGCCACTCCCTCTCTCTGTTCTTTAGTTTTCCTACCTGATGGACTCTCTCTATTTTAAGGGGTTTTTCAGGGCTTTTTGCCAGGATGGGCAGAAAGAGATCATTCATGATTTTTCTTAAGTCCTCCCCTTTTTCTTCCTTAATTGAGCGGATCCTTAAATTTTGTCTCCTGTTTCTGTTCTCCTGGTCTTCAAGCCGGTACTGTAATAGTCTCTGATTTTGTTTCATTGACCGGTGTTGATCTTTTAATTGATTGATTTCCAGGGTTTGTTGTTCATTTTTAGTCTCCATCTCTTCCACCCGAGTTAAGAGGTGGCTTATCTACTGTCTCAGGGTACTAATTTCCTGCCTGATTTCTTGTCTGATAGCCTCTTCCAATTTCTTTAGCATGATGTTCATATCGCTCTTTGTAAGTAATTGGGCTTCTGCTCTTACTTCCTCAAGGTGGCTTGCATCCTGCTCCCCCTCTATTGATGTATCAGTGTTTGTACTGTTTAATCCTCCGGCTCCTCTTTTAGTCTCCCCTTTTTTTTCAATCTTGTTTTCCATCTTTTTTGAGGCATTAGGGCTTTTGGTGTTTCCTTCTTAAGTCATATATTGTCTGATCGTGCTGGTAGTTGTATTTTCCTTGGGTATCTTTGGGGTGGTACCCCTTGTTGTTTTGCTCATATTATATTTCTTCGCGGTCCTGATTCTTCTCCCCAGTTTTTAAAGTAGTATGGGAACGTTCCTGGTTTATAGGGTTTGTTTACAGGGTTGGGTTGGTCCCCCGATTTCACATGATTTCACGTGTTGTCCCTACACTTCTTGACCTGCACCCTTTCTCTCCTACCGGTTAGTCCTAAGGTAGGGGGTCCCAGCGGGGTCTCTTTTCCCCTATTACCGTCTCTCTCTCCCCCACTTAACCCACAGAGAGGGGGGAGAGGGCCCGGGGGCCACCTGTCTTGAAGATTTGTTTCTTATCTTATGCCCTTGGCACTTACCCTTGGCACTTACAGTATAAGCATCTCAGTAGGGCTTGGGCCTCTTAATGTCAATATGTCAATTAGGAGTTAGCTATATGTCTTATCGCAGTCTACACCTCCTGTATAGAGACGGGGGGCTGCACCCAGCGCCACAGGTATGTAAAATGCGCCGGGCCTTTTTGCCACTGCTTATTTGTTCTTATTGTTTATTTTTATTTGTCAATTTAGGCACTGCGGGTTCGCCTTAAGCATATTTTAACATACCGAATGCGCTACTGTATCATACCTAGGATTATGTTTCCACACCTGCGGACATCAATAATGAAAAAGCCCTAATTCTTCTATGCAATAAATAATAAAATTATGTTTGAAATCTGCAAGAGTATTCCACATGTATTTTCAGACCTGGTAGTCTTCTCTCTCCCTCCCTCCTTCCTCCACCTCCTTACCATATACACAAGGAGAGGGCCAGAAAGCAGAAAGAAAAACAAAGACAAGAGCAAACCAAAGTACAAACAAGCTGACACCTCTGCCCAGTCCTGATGACAATCAATCCCGGTTCATGTTGTAGATGTTTACATGCACAGTGAGTGAGTCATAAAGTCTGTTTTACCTGGATCCGTCTGGGGTCTGGGGTCCGGTATGGGGGGGGGGTTCCCATTCTCACCTAACCGCTACTCGCAGTGTCTACCTCTCTGCTCCACCGCGGTTCTCAAGTGGCAGCTGCTGTACTGAAGAGGGAGAGGATTTTACCGCTATGGCTGCTATGGCGCGGCGGCCAGGTCAGCGGGAGTGAGCGGGGATGAGCAGGAGACGGGAGACGCTCAGCCTCAGCGTGGTCCGTATTGTTGCAGCGTCACGCGGCGTCCATCCATCGGATCGTTCTTCCGGGTCGCATCGTCTCCTTCCTCCCCATCCGGCTCCCAGCTTGGGCTCCTCCCTACCCTCTGCGTGTGCGCGCTACGTGCACCGCATCACGCCCTAAACAGTCTCTTTCTAAAGGACAATAAGTCAATTAGAACTACTAGTTGCTTTAATGAATTATCGGGTCTCAGCAATACAAATAAAAGTCATTGAAAAAAAAACATCATGGATTCCCCCCTGTCCATTACCAGGCCCTTCAGATCTGGTATGGATATTAAGGGGAAACCTGCACCAATAAAAAAAAATGGCGTGGGGATCCCCCTCAAAATCCATACCAGACCCTTCAGGTCTGGTATGGATTTTAAGAGGAACCCTGCGCCAAAATGTAAAAAAGAAATGGTGTGGGGTTCCGCCCAAAAATCTATACCAGACCCATATCCAAGCACGCAACCTGGCAGGCTGCAGGAAAAGAGGGGACGCAACAGGGATTTCCCGTTGCATCAGAGGGGGCAGGGTCATCGTTACATGTCACTGGGTAACCCTGGCCTTTCCTCGTTGCGTCAGAGGGGGCGGGTCAAACGTGCAGTTCATGGAAGACAGCCCAAGAATTTACAGGAACTGGAGGCTTTTTGCCAAGAGGAATGGGCAGCTTTACCATCTGAGAAGATAAAGAGCCACATCCACAAAAGACTTCAAGCTGTCATTGATGTTAAAGGGGGTTAAAGGGGGTTAAAGGGGGCAATACACAGTATTAAGAACTAGGGTATGTAAACCTTTTGATCAGGGTCATTTGGGTAGTTTCTGTTGCCATTATGATTTAAAAAGAGTAAACACAGTTGATTGAAAATAAATGGCTTCAGCCACTAACCATGAGTGAAAGATTATTCTCTGAAAAATGGCCAAAAAATCATGAATTCTGCCAGGGTATGTAAACTTACGAACACAACTGTATATAGTATTGCTTCCACTTTTCCTTCCCCTGATGAAGACTTTATATCAGTTGAAACGAGTTTATTTGGTGGATATGCAATTTATTTTAATCTTCATCTTATGTATTCCTGCTCCCTGTGAGGTCAGCAGGAAATATTTTACAAAATAGGGCATAAATTGTATAGATCGGCTATTTTTATTATATTTTTCAATAAAGATTATATATATATATATATATATATATATATATATATATATATATATATATATATATATATATATATATATATATATATATATATGTGCTTTAATTGTGTGATTGCTAATGCTGCAACAAAGTGTCATGGGAGATATCTTTCCAATACTGAAATAGAAAACTTACAATAGGGTAACCAGTTTTCCAATGACATTAGGAGGAAACACATACACAATATTGGTATAATGTTGAGCGCTAAACCATCTTATGAAAAAGATTAGCGTTAAAAATTGAAATGAAAAGCCAAGCCAATCCTTTAAACAGCTTAGGAATTTATTCAGTATATAAGTATAAAACAACACAAAAAACTTGTGTGAAAAATGTTGGAGCGCTTGCAGAGTGCTAGAGCAGATGGGAGCTTCCACGTGCAGTGTCACAGGAGGACGCCGGGAAGTCTCTATTGAGGAACCCTGAGCGATGTGTGTTAGTCGCAGCTGGAGCCTCGATAAGCCTCATGGAGATGTCGGCTGTGTGTCTCTGGGTGGGAGTGGTCCAGGGCTGCAAACTGGGGAGCTGCCCACAAGTAGCTGATGAAAAAGGCAAGGCCATGCCTTCGAAACGCATCCTGATTGGCCAGACAGCCCTGATTCCCCAGTTTCCAGCCCTGGACCACTTATATACTGAATATATTCCTAAAATGTTTAAAGGATTGGCTTGGTGCTTCTCTCTTCTCCTAGTTTTCCAATGACAAGTGTTTGAGGCTCACCATGCATGAGATCCAACCATTTTGGTGTGAGTGGAAGACACAGGCGCATCGTCCGGGGCCTGTTGCCGGAAGCCTGTAAACCCTCTGAGAGGCTGAAAGCTGCTGTGGCTGGATGGTGCATTAACAACATTTAGGGCAGTATGCTCCCAGGGAAGAATGCCTGAAGCACAAGCAGTCTACATTTTGGACATTTGTCCTTGGGCAAATACTGCTCCAGACAGTACCACTCTGTGCACCGTTCAGCCTTGTCTAGCCACAGCAGCTTTCAGCCTCTCAAAGAGCTTCACAGGCGTGAGTGGATGGTCTGTGTATGATTTCTGCCCTCACCAAAGTGCTGGGATCTCATGCAGAGGGGCTAAATAGTGTGCATTAAGTCTATGCAGAGATTTCTCTGCTACAAAAAGTGAAGGATAGTTGACCCCAATTGCCTGCGATGGTTCTAAAACCTTAAAAAAAATTGGGCTCCATATACGCTTTAATTGGTTGTGAGGGATACAATATAATGTCAAAAGTATTGGGACATCGGCCTATAAACGCACATGAACTTTAATGGCATTGCGGCCTTAGTCTGTAGGGTTCAGTATTGAGTTGGCCCACCCTTTGCAGCTATGACAGCTTTAACTAGTGCACAGTCTTTTTGGAACAGGAAGAGGAAACCCCAAACTGTTTCCACAAAGTTGGGAGCATGAAATTGTCCAAAATGTCTTGGTATGCTGATGCCTTAAGAGTTCCCTTCACTGGAACTATGGGGCCAAGCCCAAACTCTCAGAAACAGCTCCACACCATAATCCCCCATCCACCAAATGATTTGGAACAGTACACAAAGCAAGGTCCATAAAGACATGGATGAGCAAGTTTGGGGTGAAGGAACTTAACTGACCTGTACAGAGTCATGACCTCAACCCGATAGAACACCTTTGAGATGAATTATGGTGGAGACTGCGAGCCAGACCTTCTCGTTCACATCACCGCCTGACCTCACAAATGTGCTTCTGGAAGAATGGTCAAATATTCCCATAGACAATCCTAAACCTTGTGGACAGCCTTCCCAGAAGATTTGAAGCTGTTATAGCTGCAAAAGATGAGCCAACTAAATATTGAACCTATGGACCAAGACCGGAATGCCATTACAGTTCATGTGCATGTAAAGGCAGGTGTCCCAATACTTTTGGTAATATAGTGTATCTCAACTTCATTTAGACCAAACTATCCAGCAAAAGTAGCAGTCAGAGGTTTGAGATAAACCATTTACCACTGACCAGGGGTGCTTTCAATGACCAGATTGTATTCATTTATTTAAAACCTTTTTTTACCTGGAGTTTAGCGTTAATGTTTTTGTAAAACCCTATGGACTAAGACTGGAATGCCAGTTCATGTGCCTGTAAAGGCAGATGTCCCATTACTTTTGGTAATATAGTGCATCAGCAGTTCCCATCTTCAGTGTGGGCATGTGAAGCCCATTGGCATCTCCTTCCGGGATACGGTGCTTATCTCTGCCTTGCATTGGGTCATTTCCTGTTTGGAAGTAACGCAATGCTACCAGCAGAGGTCGCGCATTGACTCCTTGGTTTGATGAATCTTATATCCCAGGAGCCAATGCGATGGGTGAAAATGATGTACCTCGCTGCGGCAAGGTACATCGGAAGAAGAGCAATTACCCTTTACAAATAAGGTGATTATACTTTAGAAACAAAAAAACATCCAATTATAAAGCAATAATGAACTGGCAGGCGCAAATTTTAAAATGTGGGTGGAACTCGGCGTTAAAACAATATCCTGATTTTTAATTAGAATGAAGCCACGTTTCAAGCTAAAAAAAATACCCCAAAATGGAAAGGTTTTTTACCTTACAGTATATGACCTACAACAAGCCTAAAGTTTACATACTGTATAAACTGAAACAAATTTCGTTTTTGCCAGTTTTTCTTTTAACATTTGGCAAAGACCTAAAGTGAATAAGAAATGCATTTCATATATAAAGTACATGGAAATTTGTGTTTCAGAAACAAATATACAATAGTCATTCATCTCAGGAAAGAACTGTAACAAATTATAAAATAAAATCAAACATTGGAGAGAACCAGTCATGCAATAATCTGGATATTAAGGCTTCATTTACATGGACATTGACATACAGAAGAATATATATATTATATAAAGCACTGCGCAAACTGTTGGGGCCTTATAAATCCTGTATAATAATAATGTACCGGAAATGCATGTAATGACTTTACATTTTATAATGCACACTGTAATTTTACTTACATTCAGGTGCATTCAGTTTGGGCTTAGAAAAAATAAATTATCTGTGTGTCCAGGGTCAGCAGGGTAGATACGTATTGAAATGCTTGGATTTAAAAAGGAATACAAAACTAAATCTGTCCAACCTAAATAAAAAAAATCCTGTGTGAATGAGACCTAAATGCTCAATTTACAAAGCATACACACACGAGTATTCTTCTTTTTATTAAATGACAGTTATTTTCAGTTGAATCCAATGAGATTTAAAAATCCCAGTCATGTGGCTGAAAACAGAGTGCCTTAACCACTTCCCGCCCGGCCAATAGCCGATTTACGGCCGGGAAGTGGTTATGAAATCGTGACAGGCCGTTCTCAAACGGCCTGCACGATTTCATGCCGCACGCGCCCGTGCGGGCGCGCAGCGCGGCGATCGGTGATGCGGGGTGTCAGTCTGACACCCTGCACCTCCGATCTCGGTAACGAGTCTCCGGTGGAGCCTCGTTACCACGTGATCAGCCGTGTCCAATCACGGCTGATCACGATGTAAACAGGAAGAGCCGCCGACGGCTCTTCCTCACTCGCGTCTGACAGACGCGTGTAGAGGAGAGCCGATCAGCGGCTCTCCTGACAGGGGGGGTTCGCGCTGATTGTTTATCAGCGCAGCCCCCCCTCGGATCGCCACACTAGACCACCAGGGAACTAAAAAAATACAAAAAAAGGGCAAAAAAAAAAAAAATGACAAAAAAAAAAAAAGTCAGCAAAAAAAAAAAAAAAAAGGGGGCAGTAAAAAAAAAGATGCCAATCAGTGCCCACACATGGGCACTGATTGGCAACATTGATCCATCAGTGCCACCCCTCAGTGATCATCAGTGCCACCCCAGTGTCTGTCAGTGCCAATCCATGCCCAGTGCCCACCTATCAGTGCCCACCTGTGCCGCCTATCAGTGCCCACCTGTGCCGCCTATCAGTGCCCACCTGTGCCGCCTATCAGTGCCCACCTGTGCCGCCTATCAGTGCCCACCTGTGCCGCCTATCAGTGCCCACCTGTGCCGCCTATGAGTGCCCACCTGTGCCGCCTATGAGTGCCCATCTGTGCTGCCTATGAGTGCCCAGTGCTGCCTATGAGTGCCCATCAGTGCCGCCCATGAGTGCCCATCAGTGCCGCCCATGAGTGCCCCATACCAGCGCCGCCTATCAGTGCCCATCAGTGCTACCTAATCGGTGCCCATCAGAACTACCTCATCGGTGCCCATCAGTGCCACCTCATCGGTGCCCATCAGTGCCACCATATCAGTGCCCGTAATTGAAAGAGAAAACATACTAATTTACAAAAAAATTAACAGAAAAAAATAAAAACTTTTTTTTTTTCAAAATCTTCGCTCTATTTTTAGTTGTTGCGCAAAAAAAAAAAACGCAGAGGTGATCAAATACCACCAAAAGAAAGCTCTATTTGTGGGGAAAAAAGGACGCCAATTTTGTTTGGGTGCAGTGTAGCATGACCGCGCAATTGTCATTCAAATTGCGACAGTGCTGAAAGCTGAAAATTGGCTTGGGAAGGTGCGTAAGTGCCTGGTATGGAAGTGGTTAAGTAGGGTACACACTATAAGAAAATCAGGCTAACGTTCGTCCGATTTTTCTCAATGTTTCACAGCAAATCGGAACTGATGAAGGTAAATTTGTACGAAAATTCTTTTGAATATTCCCGTATGACTAATGCCGGCCATACACGGGTTGAATTTCGAAAGAGTTTTCTTTAAAAAATCGTATCTAAGAATTTTCGTTTGGATTTCGCACCATTAGTGGGCTGCAGCAACAGTCGATTTTCGTGTGCCAATCAAATTTAAGTAATCGGACATGCTGGAAAGTGTTTGAAAAACAAACGATTTTCTAATCAATGATGGGAGAATCGTGCAAGAAATGTAATAGAAAAGGGAATGCACATGTGCAAGAAAAGAAAACTCCCAGAAAGAAAAGAAGATTTCCAGCCTTGAAAATTATTTTCTGTAGCAACATGAAGTGACATTGAAGGCTTGGTCAGCCAAATTTCGAAAATCAATGGTGGTGTCATCGGATCACAAAAAAAAAAAGAAAAGGAATTTCTGATTTTGAAAAGAAAATTATTTCGAAATTCGAGCATAAGGCTTTTTTTGTTGTTTATTGTTTCTGATCATGTGCAGTCTTTCTTTTCTAATTGTTCTTGTATGAAAACGAGAAACCTTAAACGAAAATCGTTCATTCTGTTCCCGTATGAGAACATTTTTGGAGTTTATCCCTTTGGGAATTTTCGTACGAAAATTCAGAAATCGGCTGTACACATCATAAGAAAATCGTACTAAAATTATTTGGACAGAAATGTTCGCCCAATTTTCTCATAGTGTATACAAGCCTTTAGGCTGCTGTTAAAGCTTTGTTAATTGAGCCCCAAGTCCTAAATTATTATACAATATACAACAAGAGGTTGTGGACACCGGACCATCACACCTATATGAGCTTCTAGGACAGGGATCCTCAAACTACGGCCCTCCAGATGTTGTGGAACTACACATCCCATGAGGCATTGTAACACACTGACATTCACAGACATCACTAGGCATTATGGGAATTGTAGTTCCTGAACAACTGGAGGGCCGTAGTTTGAAGACCCATGTTCTAGGACAACCCTCTTAAAAACCATGGTCATTATCATGATCATTGCCCCTTGATGTGGTTATGCACTATATGGCAAGACTTTGTGGACACCTGGCCATTACACCTATATGAGCTTGTTGGACATCCCTCTTGAAAACTATGGTCACTAAAGCGAAGTTCCACCTAAAAGTAGAACTTCCGCTTTAAGCACTGCTTGCCCCCTTACATGTAATTTTTTTGGGGGGTGGGGTGGGACTTCGTTAGGAGTGGGACTTCCTGTCTCACTTCCTCTTTCCGCCTAGGCGACTCCTCTCCACCTAGGCGGCCCCTCCCTCTAAGAGATCCCCTGGGACATGTGACAGGTCCCAGGAGATCGCCTGTCCACTCCAGGAGCTCAGCACTAATGCGCAGTGCGTGCCCAGCCGTGAATGGTGAAAGCTGTCACGGCTCGGTGCCCAGAGTGGCATTGGAGATACCGTCAGAGAGGAGCGACCCTCGAAAGGCGGCTGCATCGCTGGACCGTGGAACAGGTATGGGTCTGTTTATTAAAAGTCAGCAGCTAAACTTTTTGTAGTTGCTGACTTTTAATAAACATAAAAAGCCTGGAACTCCACTTTAATATGGAGTTGCCCCTTGATGTAGTTATGCAATATATGGCCAGATTATGTGTCCAACAGACCATTACACCTATATGAGCTTGTTGGACACCCCTATTCAAAACCATGGGAATTATTAGAGTTGACGCTGATTGTGGCTATAACAGCCTCCACCAGTGTTTCTGGGGGAATTTGCACCTATTCAGTCAATAGAGCATTGTGGGGTTGGGTACTGATATTGGAGAAGAAGACCTGCCTCTACATAAATGTTCCATATCAAACCAAAGGTGTTCAGTAGGGTTGAGGTCAGGACCCAGTGAAGGCCACTCAAGTTCCCTGGATCAAATGTATCAAACCGTGTCTTTATGGAGCTGGCTTTGTAAACAGTGGCACAGTCATGTGTAAGAGAAGGGGGTCTTTTCTTAAACTGTTACCCAAGGTTTAAGCTCATGATTGTTTAAAATGTCTTTGTATGCTGGAGCTTTAACAGTAGCCTCCACTGCAAACACTTATACCTTAATCATTTGGAAGGGTGTTGCATACTTTTACAGCTATAGCAGGCATGTCCAAAGTGTGGCCCGGGGGCCAATTGAGGCCCCCCTGGGGATTTAATATGGCCCCCCTGGGTATTTGGATATATATATATATATATATATATATATATATATATATATATATAACCATGTGCCCTGGGGGCCACAATAGATATATACCCTATACTCAGACTGGGGGCTCTGCTCCTGCTGATAAATTCGGTATATCCAAATAACACACCCAAGGTCAACCTTAGTCATGAGCAGCGCTCAGGTTTTTGTTAGGGGCCACAAAAGAGATATATACAGCATATCCAAATAAAAAGCCTGAGCTCATCTCTTCACCACACACAGCTACAAAGGCAAGAGAATTCTTGTTGGGCAGTGTATTAGTGTTCGGGCAAACACATTGGATCAATTTTTAATGGTTTAAAGAATGTCAGGCAAAATGGTCGGCCCTCGAGCATGTTCACTTCATCAAATGTGGCCCTGTTTGAAAAAAGTTGGGACACCCCTGAGCTATAGTGTAATTTTACAGGCACCAGGATTTACATGTGTGTGTCATCTCTGAGCCAACTTCTCAGTCCAGGAAATACTGTATATGGTGACTGTGGATGATGTCCTAACAAAGATGGCTCTATCCTTCTGTAGAGAAAAGCAGATGCATGTATTGCCAGAGTGGGTGTATGATCTCTGTCAGAGGTAATAAATGCCATGATGTGCAACATTTTCACAGGCATATATGGTTGTGCTTACCCTGGCAGAATTTATGATTTCTTGGCCATTTTTCAGAGAATCTGAATGATTTCACAAAAACTTTTCTTTCACTCATGGTTAGTGTTTGGCTGAAGCATACCCCAGTTCTTAATACCGTGTATTGCCCCCTTTAACATCAATGACAGCTTGAAGTATTTTGTGGTATTTGTGGATGAGGCTCTTTAGCTTCTCAGATGGTAAAGCTGCCCATTCCTCTTGGCAAAAAGCCTCCAGTTCCTGTAAATTCTTGGGCTGTCTTCCATGAATGGCACGTTTGAGATCTCCCCAGAGGGGATCCATGATATTGAGGTCAGGAGACTGAGATGGCCACTCCAGAACTTTCACTTTATTCTGCTGTAGCCAATGACAGGCAGACTTGTCCTTGTGTTTTGGATAATTTTCATGTTGAAATGTCCAAGTATGTCCCATGCGCAGCTTCCTGACTGATGAATGCAAATGTTCCTCTAGTATTTTTTGATAACATACTGCATTCATCTTGCTAACAATTTTGACCAAATTTCCTGTACCTTTGTAGCTCACACATCCCAAAAACATCAGCGATTCACCTCCGTGTTTCACAGTAGGAATGGTGTACCTTTCATCATAGGCCTCATTGACTCTCCAAATGTAGTGTTTATGATTGTGGCCAAAAAGCTACATTTTGGCCTCATCACTCCAAATGACTTTGTGCCACAAGGTTTGAGGCTTGTCTCTGTCTCTGCTTTGGCGTATTGTAAGCGGGATACTTTGTGGCATTTGTGTAGTAATGGCTTTCTTCTGTCAACTCGACCATGCAGCCCATCTTTCTTCAAGTGCCTCCTTATTGTACATCTTCAAACAGCCACACCACATGTTTTCAGAGAGTCCTGTATTTCCCCTGAAGTTATTTGTGGGTTTTTGTTTGCATCCCGAACAATTTTCCTGGCAGTTGTGGCTGAAATTTTAGTTGGCCTACCTGACCGTGGTTTGATTTCACCAGAACCCCTCATTTTACACATCTTGATTAGAGTTTGAACACTGCTGATTGGCATTCTCAATTCCTTGGATATCTTTTTATATCCCTTTCCTGTTTTATACAGTTCAACTACCTTTTCCTGCAGGTTCTTTGACAATTCTTCTGCTTCCTCTATGACTCAGAATCCAGAAACGTCAGTGCAGCACTGGATAAAAGATGCAAGGGTCTTTCAGGAGTCCAGAAACTCATTGACCTTTTATACACACACACTAATTACAAGCAAACAGATCACAGATGAGGATGGTTACCTTTAATAGCCATTCAAAGCCATTGTGTCAACTTGTGTGCATGTTATCAGGCCAAAAACACCAGGGTATGTAAACTTTTGATCAGGGGCATTGTGGTAGTTTCTGTTGCCATAATGATTTAAAAAGAGTAAACACAGTTGATTGATAATAAATGGCTTCTGCCAAACACTAACCAAAGCCCGCTACAAGACCAAAGGAGAGCGTAGATTTGCATTCCAAGGACCTCGACTGTGGACGCCTTACCAACTAACATCCGAACGAAAATTGATCACCTGGCCTTCAGAAAAAAACTCAAGACCCATCTATTATGAGGGGGAAACAGAAGGAAAAGAGATACCAAGTTCCTTGAGGCGATTTAGTTTGCAATTGTTGCGCTATACAAGTTATTCACTCACTCACTCATGAGTGAAAGAAACGTTTTTGTGTTATCGTTCATATTCTCTGAAAAATGGCCAAGAAATCATAAATTCAGCCAGGGTATGTAAACTTATGATCACAACTGTATCTGCTTCTTTTTCCACTTAAAATACTATATTGATTCATGCATAAGTCAAGTCATGACTGGTCCTCCGTAAAGACCAAAAATTACCATCTATTTCTGAGTCAGACACACTTGAAGAGATTTTTTTTTATGATACATATACCATATATTTATATATTGTCACAAAAATAGAAGTTTTACAATATTAGCACCCTGTTTATTTTTGAGGGTCTATCTTCACACTTTGCATCTTTCTACAAGACCTTTATAAGTGAGGAGAGAAGCGTTGACCGTAGATATATTAGCATTAAAGCTTTCAATCAAAATAAAACCATTGCAGAGAACAAAATGACACATGTGTGGAAAATAAATCAAGACATTTCTAAAATGTAACTAGCGGCAGACCAAGGGATGTCATATTACAGGGACTTTTACTGGTCAATATCATAGTGGTTAGCAAAGAGGAACTCAAATACGTCTTCGGAGAAAGACAACATATTGGCAAAAGAACAAAAACTGTGTTCTCCCTTTGTTTCCATAAAAAAAATTAAACAGTGTTGGAATGTTATACTCTGGCATATAAAGTACACCGATCTATGTACAGTACATGGCTTAAAGATGAATAATGGGAATTACACAAACAACACTTTTGCAGTGGGCCACCTCCACACTGCAATGCTTGTTAAAGTGGAACTTTATCCATAACAGCTTGATAAAAAAAATTATTTAGTAAGGAACATATATTCCACATTAATAATTATCCTACCAAAAGGAGTGTGTGCTGTCAATTGCCTCCAGCATTGTTTCGGTTTCTTCTTGCTGGAGGCTGCCATTTTGCTGAAGCCCAGAGCCCCTGAACAGCAGTAAATCATAAAGTGGAACTAAACTTGATTTAACTGTTTCAGCGAGACCTTACAGCTTTTTCCTCTACCCCTGGACTTAAAGTGGTACTAAAGGTTCACGTTTAAAAAATAAAAAATAACAAACACGTCATACTTACCTCTACTGTGCAGTTTGTTTTGCACAGAGTGGGCCCAAACATCCTCTTCCGGGGTCCCTCTATGGCTCTCACGGCTCGTCCCCGCAATAGATAACCCCCTCTGAGAAGCTCTCTTCCGAGGGAGTTACCTTGCGGGTTCACTCCTGTGTAATACACTCGGCGTACATAACTGCCGAGTGTACGACTTGGCCCCGCGTCATTGGATTTGATTGATAGCAGCAGGAGCCAATGGCTGTTCTGCTATTATTCTATTCAATGAAGAGCCGAGAACGATACGGGATCGCGTTAATGGAAGTTCGGGGCTCAGGTAAGTGAAACAGGGCCTAGGGGGTCGGATGGTGCAAGGTGTTTTTTCATCTTTTCATAGAATGCATTAAGTTAAAAAAACACAAGGTTTTACAACCCCTTTAAAGTGGTTCTAAAATCATTGCTCACAATTACTGCCAGCCCCTCTGTTATACACACACACAATCTATGTTTCTTTTAATTTTCCTGCTAAATACCTTTTTTCCATGTGACCGCCCACCACTCTCCTTCCCTCATCTAAGGACAACAGAGAGAGGGGCTGAGATCCCCCTCTGATGTCAGCCAGGCAGTCACGTGACCCCACATTGGCGATGTGAAAAAAGGTATTTAACAGCAGAATTAAAAAAAACAACCACATACACCGTGTTGTATAACATATTATGACAGAGGGGGTGGCAGTAATTGTGGGCACTAACTTAACTGCCACTTGGAATAGCAGCAGGAGGGGGGGACGGGTTTGTTGATCGACTTACACATAGGAGCTGACAGGCAGGCAGGGAGGGGGAGAGGGAGAGACTACAGATGATGGAGGCATGTAAACTGACCACAGTATCATGGATCAGCAGCTATGATTACCGTGGTCAGTACACCTGCGGGGACACAGGAACAGGCAGGATCAACCAGTTTTTTTTTACAGCATAGAAAAGGACAAATGACACTGCACAAGCACTATGCAGCTTAACATGCATTAAAGGAACAGGATGTTTTTTTTAATGGTTACAACCTCTTTGATTAACATGTAACTCTTGCAGTGCAGGGAACCCCTAGTGCAAGGGTGTTTTTTGTGTAGTTCAACTTTAAAATTGATCTAAACCTAATCACTTTTAATGTACACAATGTATTCAATTAATCTTAAATCTGTAGCTTTCCATAAAATAACACAATAAAGTCCTTGTTTAAACACTTCCTGTTATAGGGTGACAACAACCAGGGGTGACCTGTCCATTAAGCGCTAATGGGCACTGCCCTCTCTATCCACGCCACCCCCTATATGAATAAAGGATAGATTCATGCACAGCATAAATCTATCCACGGCCACCAACCAATTCATGCATCCTGCCTCTTTCAGGGGCACCTGATTAGAGCTATAGGCTCTAATAGGCTTCAAAATAGGGATGACTTGTGGTGAAGAGCATTGCCCTCAGAGGCCACCCAGCTGTATTCGAAAAGCAAATTAATATTTCACTTTTCTAACACTGAATCGCCTCTCCACCAATCAGAAAGTGTGGGTCTGATACCCATCACCTGACTGGCTAAAATGACAGATGATCCTATTGAATGCCTAGCAGGAGGAAGGAAGAGACGCATGGTGGAAGACTGGAGGACACAGGAGCTGCTGCCCCTCCCACAGCTCGCCGCTGCCTGACCCACCACCAAGATGGGGTAAGTGCTGGGCAGACAATGAGCCAGCAGACGGGGGGTGCTGGTTAAATGCCGCTGGGGGGGGTTTAGGGTTGTGCCGGTTAGGTGGTGCCACCGGGGGGGGGGGTCACAGTGGCTGCAATTGATGAACACAATGAGGTTGAAATTGATGGGCACAGTGGTTGCAATTGATGGGCACAGTGGTTTTAATTAATGGGCACAGTGGCTGCAATTGATGTACACAGTGAGGTTGCAATTGAGTGACGCAGTGCCTGCAATCGTAGGGCCTGCAATGGATGGGCACAGTGGCTGCAACTGATGGGCACAGTGAGGCTGCATGTGATGGGCACAGTGGCTGCAACTGATGTTTTTTTCAGAAAATTTAAAGTTTGCCAGCTGCCACTGGTGACAATTAATACCCAAATGTGCTTCTGCATCACCCTTTCACATGCGGCCCTGATAGAGACAACAAGCAACTATACCAACATGCATTGCGCAAGCATTGTCACTATGAGTTAGCCATACCAGAGCAATGGTGTGTAGCTGGCTCTGCATACAGACAGGACGTAGCTAAACAAGGATGAGGGAGATCAGCAGCTGTAAGACGCATGCAAGGATGAAAACAGTTATTTTATGAAAAATATGGCACAGGGCTCTAACAATCGAAATATTGTGCCATTAGGATGTAGATCTATCTTAAAAAAGAATTTCAGGTTTAAAGGATCTCTGGATCGGGTGTTAGTGTACTGATACTCTTCAGGTTTTTTTATACACAGGTGTAACTGACATTTCAGATGCTTCTGAGTGATTCCAAGTTACAGTTACATTCATGGTAAGTTGCCATGTCATGTCACCTCACCCTGATCAGGAGAACTCGCTACTCTTGAGTTCATTGATCACCAGGAAGATATAAAAGACCCTTATTTAATCAAGCTCATTAAAATCCTCAATCTTTCAATAAAGTTGGTATAATTAGCTACATCTGTCTTCATATCAGCTCCCTGTGACTCCACCTGCATAACAGGACCAATCAGATCCTGCTGCACTAATCAGTGCTGTTAGTAAACACTTTGCTTCATTCACTAACATTGGCTTAACCTGCCCTCCTGGAACTGGTCCAGTGGTAAATCACAGTGCAGATCTATTTGGTATCTGCTTACCTGAGTACATTTAAGCACAGTCAAAAGTCCTAAGCCCTGATGAAGGAGGAGTGTGTTTGGCCCTCGAAACACGTTGGATTTTTTTTGCTATGAATCAGTTTTGGGCTGAAATCACACCTATGCATTTTTTTGTTCTTTTTTGCATTTTGCACTAAAGTCCATTTAACATGGTTTTCTATGGAACACGTTCTGTAGTGAAAATCTGCAAAACGCACAAAAAATGCCAAGGTGAAAATCAAGCCTTATCATTAAAAACCTTGGACTCTTTATTTGATGCTCTCATTGGATTGTACAGTAAGTATCCAGCTTACCAATAGAAGGTGATAGATAAGTGATCAAAGTGATGACTGTTAGCATGGAGATGCTCCTTCATTGTCCAATCAGCAGGCTGGGGGTGCGGAGATGAGCAAGCCGTTTTGTTTAACTGCAGTGGAAAAAGCCTAGGTCACTGACCTGTCTACAGGGCCACTATGAGGCCCCGTACACACGACCGAGCTTCTCTGCAGAATCCAGCGAGAAGCTCGCTGGGATCCATATTCTGCCGAGAAGCTCGATCGTGTGTACGTTTTCGCCGAGCAAACTGTTGAGCGAGGCGTCGAGCCAAAATAGAGAGCAGGTTCTCTATTTCCTCGATGGGCCATCGGGACTAATGGCTCAACGCCTTTTTCGACAGCCTGGTCGACGAACTCGACGGCCAGGCGAGAACCTCGTCGGGCGGAACGATGGGTTTAGCCCGACGAGGTTCTCGTACGTGTGTACGCGGCCTTAGAAATCACAGAGGCCCCCCCAACCCACGACCAACACCTCACCCACCCCCCTGGGGTGCAGTGAAACAGTGGCACTGGCTTTATCCCGTACGCCCAGAACATAAAACTAAAGTGCCACCTCCTGGGCCACTCTGTTGACCTGATGGGGCCCAGGGAAATGTAATTTAAAGGGGTTGTAAAGTTATTTTATTTTTTTCTAAATAACAAACATGTTATACTTGCCTCTAGTGTTGCTCACGAATATTCGCATTGCGAATATTCGCTACGAATATTGCATATTCGAGTATTCGCGAATAACACGAATATCGCAGCGAATATTCGCTATTTCGAATATTCGTATTTTTTCAATTTTTTTTTTAGAACAGATCACATCCTAGAGATCCCCATCAACGTCTAAAAGCATTGCTGGTATGATTAGAGACCTTGGGCCGAGTAGCTGCAGCGCTCATTTTATATTGCCGAAAAATCGCAATGCGATTATTCGGCAATAGCGATATCGCGCGATTATTTTGTATTGTAATATATCACGAATATTCTGAGCCAATCAGAGTGCTTCATTCCGCATTTCTCAAAATTTCGCAATTATTTTGTATTGTAATATATCACAAATATTCTGAGCCAATCAGAGTGCTCCATTCCGCATTTCTCGAATATTCGCAATTATTTTATATTGTAATATATCACGAATATTCTGAGCCAATCAGAGTGCTCCATTCCGCATTTCTCGAATATTCGCAATTATTTTATATTGTAATATATCACAAATATTCTGAGCCAGTCAGAGTGCTCCATTCCGCATTTCTCGAATATTAGCAATTATTTTATATTGTAATATATCACGAATATTCTGAGCCAATCAGAGTGCTCCATTCCGCATTTCTCGAAATTTCGCATTCGCAATAGCGAAATTTCGCAATCATTTCATTTCCAAAAAATATCACGAATATTCGTATTTAGCGAATATATCTTGAATATTCGACTATATATTCGAGATATATCGCGAAATCGAATATGGCATATTCTGCTCAACACTACTTGCCTCCACTGTGCAGCTCGTGGCCCCCGAACCTCATCTTCTGGGGTCCCTCGGCGGCTGTCTCGGCTCTCCCCCACAAGGACTCAATACTTAGTGCAAGCTCGCATGGTGTTGAGTGCTTGCGGGCGCGCTCCCGTGATACAGCCGGCGGCCATAGCCACCGACTGTATCACTCGGCCCCGCCCCCTGGCGCGCCGCATCATTGGATATGATTGACAGCAGCGCGAGCCTATGGCTGCGCTCCTTTCAATCCATCAAGTGTAGCCAATCAATGGCCAGGCTGAGCGGCGAAGAGGATGTCGGGGGCGAGCGCGGGACTTTTGAGGTGTCAGGTAAGTATAAGGGGGGCTCAGGGGGGGGGGCTCAGAAGCATTGAACTTAATTTTTTTGGCTCATCGTAGTGTTGTACGTCACCGCGTTCTTGGCGGACAGAAGTTCAGAGAACTTTATGTGACCGTGTGTATGCAAGCCAAGCTTGAGCCGAATTCCGGCGGAAAAACCATCCAAGGTTTTTCCGACGGAAAATCCGAACGTGTGTACGCGGCATAACATGTTTCAGGCATTGAGGCTGGAGGTAGAGCTGTTTTCAGCAATATGACGAGGCTCCTTTGATGGTTGGAGAGCAGGGAGGGTGACATAGGAAGCTGTAGAGATGTAATAATGAACAGCGTACTGTGCTAGGAGAGTGTAAATCACAAGACTGTCCCAACAGAAATATTTCTCATAAAAAAGCTTATAAATATCTATTTCAAATGTGTATTGTTTTGTATTTCAAATTTGTATTGCTGTTTTTTTGCCAGGCAATTCTAAATCTGTAGTAAAGTCTTCTGGTATAAGAGGGAACCATCAGATCCTTGACCACGCCTGCAGTCCAGCAATGCAGCATGGTCCAGGTCCCGCCCTAACCTGTGATTGGACAATGGAGAAGCAAAGTCTCTGTGCTCTCTGCTCCTGTAAGCATGTTCCTTGTAAATAGAGCCCCGATTGGCTCAGAGCGCTGCCCTTCCCTCTTCTAGTCTACTGTGCAAAGGATTACAGTGATGAATATCAAAACAGATTAAAGTGGTTGTAAACCCTTACTCAAAGAAGTGACTGGCCGCAGGTGCTATACAGAGATGAAACAAATCCTCCTACATAAGTTGTTCCTGTTTATCTGTGGTCTTCTATTCTTTACATCCTTTCAGAGTGCAAAATTTATAAAGCTTGTCTGAGCTGTCAGAAAACAGCATGAGGAGCAGGAGATCTCTAAGGCCAGTGAACCCGGCCTTAGAGATCTCCTGCTCCTCATGCTGTTTTCTGGAATTCGATGTGGTTTTCACTGCATCCAATTTGCATGACATGCTCTCAATGGAGCTGGTTCACACATGTCTGGGACAACCGCAAGTGCAGATTCCAAACAGGTCCTGTGCATTTTGGGTCCGGTTCGCCCGCAGTGCGGATTCCAAAAGGGTCCTGTGTATTTTGGGTCCGGTTCAGGTGCAAAATTTGGACCTGAATCGCACCTGAACCGGTAAACAGAAATGCACCGGACCCCATGCTGGAAACCTTGGCCGCACATATGTGAACCCGGCCTGAGAGCTGATTGGAGGAAAGGGACACGCCCCCCTTCGCCCATAGCTGAGGCTGTCAATCACAGTGCTAGGCATGTGCATTTCTTTTAGTTCCGAATCGAAATTCGGACGAATTTTCCATTATTCGGACATTCGGATGCATACGAATTCCCGAATTGCTATATTAGCGAAAAATTTCGACCGTTTTCGGAATTCGTTAGTTTTCGACCGAATTTCGAAAAAAAAATGGTCGAAATCGAATTTTTTTTTTTTTCGAATTCCGAATCGAATACCCGCGGACTAAATTCGATCGGAATTCGAAAAAAAAAAAAATATATATATATATTTTCGGATTTAATTCGAAAAAAATTCTATTCGAAAAGAGACTATTTGTTTTCTAATCTGGTTGAAATATTTTCGATTTCGACCGTTTTTTTCGAAAAACGGTCGAAATATTTTCGATTTCGACCGGATTTTTCGAAATTCGGTCGAAAACGAACGAATTCCGAAAACGGATTCAACACATGTAACGAACCTAACTTAACGAAATTTATTAAATGACGAATTGAAACGAAACGAAACGAAACGAAACAAATTTTTCACTTTTGCACATGCCTACACAGTGCTGGAGATCCCTTCCCTGTCACCTTTTTTCTCTTGGTGTTGGAAAAACTTGTTGGAAGCATCATGAGCAACTAATGCAGATAGCAGAGAAACAGGGCAGCAAGCACAAATTGCACTTACTCTGGACTGAGACAAGTACACACTAGGGCCAGATTCAGGTAGATGGGCGAATCTTTATTTTGGAGTAACTTTTCTCATTTACGTTACTCCGCCGAAACTTTAGGAGCAAGTACTGTATTCACAAAGCACTTGCTCCTAAAGTTGCGGCGGCGTAGCGAAAATGAGCCGGCGGAATTCAAATTGGGCGGGTAGTATTTAAACTAGGCGCGATCCCGCGGCGAACGTACTGCGCATGCGTCGACTGTCAGTGCGCATGCTCCAAATTCTGTCAGTGAACGTCAATGACGTCAATCCCCATTCACGGACGTTTTACGCAAACGACTCGAAAATTTTTAAATTCGACGCGATGACGACGGCCATACTTAACATAGGATACTCCACTAGGGGGCTGGTTTTTCTTTACGCCGCGTATCTCTTACGGAAACGTCGGAAAGTCACTGCGTCGAGCCCGAATACGATCGTGAATTGCCGATTCTCGCTGATTAGCATATTCTTGGCGTTAATCAGCGGGAACGCCCCGAGCGCCATTTTTAAAATTGCAGTTCCGATACGACGGCGAAATACAATTACGCCACTCGTATAGGAACTCCAACCCGGCATTTCTTGTTTTCTGCTTACTGAAAACAGAAACGCCGGCTCAAAGTGAGAGTTAGGCTGGAGTATCACTGATACTCCAGCCTAACTCTACCTGAATCTGGCCCATAGAGGGATATGCTTTGTTCATATTTCATGTCTGCGGTTTACAGCCACTTTAAGGTATTTATGTTAGTGTGATGTAAAGTTAACATAAATAAACACATGACTGGATTAAACAGCGATTTTTCTTCCTTTTTTTTTTTATACCTGCCTGGATTAAAAATGTTAACTTGGTGTAAACAATTGTTTGGACCTTTCCACAACGCTAGTTGAATGGGTGTCATTTCATAGGGTCTCATATAGTAAAACAATATTAAAAAACAAAATGACTTATGGTCTATAAAAAAATAATAATCTTGTGTTGCTTGGTTTACAGGCCCCAAACACTCAAGCATATGAGCCGTTTTAATAGAACAATTCTAAATTTCACCTTGCCGGCCATCTCAGCCTTGGTGTGGAGAACCAATGTAAACCATTCCCTGACCAACATTTAAAACCCCGGCCTTTTCTACATACCTGATCAGAACATAAAATGGTCATAATAGCAAAAAAATAACTAAAAAACATAGGCACCAAGCAAAAACACATTACTAAAATACTTCAGATTCATTCACAAACATTTAGGAGACACATAAATGTCGCATCGTTCAGATATAAAGAACGGGAGATCCTGAAATGGAAAGAAATGTAAACAGTACGAAGGTCGAAAGCCCGTGTTGCACAATTTGTTGGCGTGCTTACAATGCAATTTTTAGTAACTCGCATACCTGATCCAGCCTAAAATCTATGACAGATGATTCTGAACCAAGAAAAAAAAATCCCCTTTTTATACCACAGTCACCCCTTATTTCTGTAAGAAACATTTTTTTTTTTGTCTCTCATTTATGCTGCATATAAATATATAAGATTAACACTTTCTTCACAAGAGATGTTGGCATCTACCATAACAATGGGGAAGAGGGCTTATGAAGCTTATGAATGGCTGCAGTGTAGAGACTGACCACAAGGGGGCACTGTGGTGGTGTGTCAGCCATTCCACAAGAGTTGTATCGGATAAATCAGTCTGTACAGATTATTTTCTAGGGATATTTAACAGGCACACTTCCTCTCTGATTTTGTTTCGTCTAATTTTCCAGAGTTTCCTCCGTTCACCGCGTCTGGGACTTGGGTCTTATCTACGCATTGCTCCATCCGTTTCATGATCAAGTCCAGCAGGGTTTCTACGGACTTCTCCACGTTATGTCCGGTCGCTGCGCTCGTTTCAAAGTATGGAATTCTGTTATGAAGGAAAAAATAAAATAAAACAGACTATTAAAACAGATTACATGTGAAACAAGACTATGCAGGCTTACTTCACGAGAACTGAAATATGGATTTATTATAGGGATTTATATTGCACCGACAATTATACAGCTCTACTATACATATACATCAGTCCCTGCCCCCAGGGAGCTTACAATCTAAGGTCCTTATCTCACATGCATACAAACACGCACACATATACTAGAGCAGGGGTGTCAAACTCAATCTCATCATGGGCCGCATCAGCATTATGATCAGTGGCGGTGGGTCCATAGAGGGCGCCGGAATGCTGCCCCCTCTCGCTCCCGCACCATCACTGAATACAATACATAGATTCATGCATTGCATGAATCTATGCATTGCCGCTGGTGTCGACTATTCAGATGGCCGGCCCCCTGGTGAGCGCCGGCCATCTGAATAATGGCAACTGGTTGGCTGTGTAAGTGCCTATCAGAGCCAGAGGCTCTGATAGGCTTTCCGATTACAACCCTCAGGCTGTAATATGCTTCCAAATACTTATCCAGGGATGCACGGGGGGGGGGGGCGTTCCTTGGATGAGACTGACAGGCGTCTCAACCAATCAGGTTCACTGGTTCTGGTTACCGGTAAGCCGATTGGCTGAAGGGTCATCGAGGGCGGGAGAAGACATTAAGGGACAGTGGAAGGAGGATGCCCGACCCCAGAAAGGTAAGTGCCGGGTGGGGGGGCAGCATTTTACAGGGCACAGTGGCGACAATTACAGGGCACAGTGGCGACAATTACAGGGCACAGTGGCGACAATTAAAGGCCACAGTGGCGACAATTAAAGGCCACAGTAGCGACAATTAAAGGGCACAGTAGCGACAATTAAAGGGCAACAGTGGTGACAATTGATGGGCACAGTGGTGACAATTGATGGGCACAGTGGTGACAATTGATGGGCACAGTGGCGACAATTGATGGGCACAGTGGCGACAATTGATGGGCACAGTGGCTGCGTCTGATGGCATGTCACAGTGGTGACAATTGATGGGCACAGTGGCTGCGTTTGATGGCATGTCACAGTGGCTGCGTCTGATGGCATGTCACAGTGGTGACAATTGATGGGCACAGTGGCTGCGTTTGATGGCATGTCACAGTGGCTGCATTTGATGGCACAGTGGTTGCGTTTGATGGCATTGCACAGTGGTGACAATTGATGGCACAGTGGCTGCGTTTGATGGCACAGTGGTTGCGTTTGATGGCATTGCACAGTGGTGACAATTGATGGCACAGTGGCTGCATTTGATGGGCACAGTGAGGCTGTAATTTATTTTTTCGTTTGTTTGTGCCCCCCAAAAATGTTGAGCACCAGCCGCCACTGATTATGATTACAATCAAAAGGGCCTGTTGTATCTGAAAAATTACATTAGATGTCAAGGGCCATCCCACCATCAGAAGTTGAGTCCCCCACCCTCCCTTACATCACAGTGCACAGTGCACCCCCTTTCCTTATGCTGCTGCTGGGAAAAACCTGGATGCATTGCTTGAAAGTAGAAAGTAAGGGTCTGGAGTAGGACCAGAGGAGGGCTGGAGCTCTCCTGCAGCTGCAGGAGAGGTGCAAGGGCCATATGAAATGGCCTGGAGGGCCGGATTCGGCCTGTGGGCCTTGTGTTTGACACCTGTGTCCTAGAGCTAATTAACCTACCAGCATGTCCTTGGGATGTGGGAGGAATCCCACGCAAGGAACACATGCAAACTCTATGCAGTGTCCTGGCTGGGATTAGATAAACACTACCTGACGCCACCATGGCAGCATACTAGTGATAGAGCTCCGCCTCTTGACCACTCCCTCAGGACCAGTGAATAAATAATTAAAGGCCTAGTTAGGCCCCACCCCATTCAAACTGTTCATTTTAAGAACTTAAAGATGTATGTGTCCACAATTGCCCCTTCCAGGTCATCTGAATAAACCTTTTGTCATTCCAGCTGGGAATGTTTGCAGACTTTTTTGTGCATTATCTTTAGAAGAGGCTTACTTCCAGGATGACAGCCATGCAGACCAATTTGATGCAGCGTGCGGCGTATGGTCTGAGCACTGACAGGCTGAGCCATTCAGACCCGAGACCTTGTAACACTAACAAGTCACGTGACACTGGGGAGTGAAAATTGCTAATTGGGCCCAATTTGGACATTTTTACTTAGGTGTGTACTCACTTTTGTTGCCAGCGGTTTATAAATTAATGGCGGTGTGTTGAGTTGTTTTGAGGGGACAGCAAATTTACACTGTTATACAAGCTGTACACTCACTACTTTACATTGTAGCAAAGTGTCATTTTCTCAGCGTTAATAATAAATCATTTTTCTAAATAATGTTTCAATATATCTAGGACGTTGGCAGACAAAATATTTTGGATCCACAAAGCCACCTTTTGGTGATGCAAGAACTTCATGTTTAATTTCTTCAGTGTTGTCACATGAAACAATATAATAAATTATTTTACAAAAATGTGAGGGGTGTACATACTTTTGTGAAATACTGTATTTCAGAAAAAATGCTGAATTATGGCCACTAGATGGAGCTGATGATTTAATGAAAACTGTACTAACGGTACTAAAGGCTAAGTTCATCTTTTTGGGCAGCATTTGACTTTTGATAATAAATAGCCTTTTCTCATGTGTTGCCCCAGCCATCTCAATGTTCTTTTCTCTCACTTACCTCACCCACGAGCGTTTTCCATTTTTCACGTTTGAATAATAAAAAATAAAAAAAGTGCCTTGTGCTTCCATTACTTCCTGTAGATCATCTACCATCATGTGCTGCCTTAGTGCATCACAGAATAGGCATGTATTATCAGTCTGGACCACACCTCCCTCATTTAGGATGACCACATGTCCCGGATTGCCCGGGACAGTCCCGTATTTTGCAGGTCTGTCCCGGGCACATTCATTCCAGGACAATACAATGTCCTGGAATGAAACCGACATAGCCGACCCTCGGGCCAGTCTGATGCCACCAAAAAAGGCCTCCACATCACTGCTTTACTCACTGACAGTACTTCTCCTGGCCGGGAATTCCTGGAGGAGCACAATCCCCGCCCCCTGCTTGTGATTGGAGAGATTATAAATCCCGCCTCTTGTGTCCAATCACTGTGCTGTGATTTGTTACAGCACAAGCTGATTTTTGGTAAGGGAGGGTGTCCCTGAATGGTGGTTTGGAAATGTGGTCACCCTACCCTCATTAGTAAACCGCTTTCTGTACAATCTGATTGTACAATCTAATTTAGATCTACCATCAGCTATGTAGTTCAATGACCTGTCTGATGTGATTCAGCTGGGTCCTCTTATTCCATACTTCTGGTACAGTGGAACCTTGGTTTACGAGTAACTCGGTTAACGAGTGTTTTGAATAACGAACAACTTTTTTTTTTTTTTTAATCCTGAGTCTATTTGCGAGTGTTGTCTCGCAACACGAGCAGGATTCAAGCTAATGGGGTGTGTAGTACCGCATTTGGCCAGAGGTGCGGGGGCACCGGTAACACTCGGAATGGTTGGAGCCGTTCGGAAATACTTAGTTCCCGAGTGTTTCTGAACCTTTCCGAGGGTTTCCGAGTTCAGCTGAGCTGTACCCGAGTATTTCCAAGGCTCTCCGGCATCCCCCCACCTCTGGCCACATGCGGTATTGAATGCCATAGAAGTCAATGCGGAACAAATTATCGTTGTTTCCATTGACTTCTATGGGAAAACTCGCTTTGATATGCGAGCGCTTTGGATTACAAGCATTCTCCTGGAACAGATTATGCTCGTAATCCGAGGTTCCACTGTAAATCTAAAAAAAAGTGTGCAGAGTATGGGCTTTTGGAGCCAGCAGCCACCAGTGTCTTTAACATTGTCTGGTTGCTGAGTAGAGGGACGGAAAGCCAGCCGCCAAATCTTTAACAACGGATCACTCAAAGGCATGGGGTTCCCCCAAATTCATGCCAGATCCTTATCTGAGAATGCAGCCTGGCAGGCCAGGAAAGGGGGGGGGGGGGGCGAGCAAGTGCCCCTCCCTCCATGCCCTCAACATGGTAGGGGTGCTTTGCAGTGGGGGAATTCTTCTCCCCCCACTTCCAAAGCACCTTGTCCCCATGTTAATGGGGGACAATGGCCTCTTTTCCACAACCCTGGCCTGTGGTTGTGAGGGTCTGCGGGCAGGGGGCTTATTGGAATCTGGAAGCCCCCTTTAACAAGGGGGGCCCCCAGATCCTGCCTCCGCTATGTGAGTGAGATTTTTAAGTATCGTAGGTTGCACAATTTTGAAGCATGACATGTTGGGTATTTATTTAAACTGCGTAACATCATCTTTCACATTATACAAAAATATTGGGCTAACTTTACTGTTTTGCTTTTTTTTTTATTCCCCAAAAAATTTAGTTTGAAAGACCGCTGCGCAAATACAGTGCGACATAAAATATTGCAACAACTGCCATTTTTTTAGGGTCTCTGCTAAAAATATATATATATAATGTTTGGGGGTTCTAAGTCGTTTTTTTGTTCAGTGAAATAAAACGGACTTACAGAGAAAAACCTTAGTCCTTTCCGCCCCCTTGCTGTGAGTGACAGGTTATTTATATATCTCATGCACTAGCCTGGAGACAGGCATTATTTTTCACTTCCCACCCCCACTCCTTTTCTAAAGTCATGTGGTTACTTTTCTGGATTTTGACTGGATGTTAGTGATCATAGCAGAATTTAGTGTAAGGAAAACACAGGAAAAAATGCATGTTGGAAAGGGGAGTGTAGAGGAGGGCGGGGAGTCTACTGACATCAAGACTCCACCCACAGAGCTCCAGAAAACAGACCCACCCACAGAATCTGCAGTTTTTCAGTTCTTATAACAGACAGGTAAGGATACATGCAGGAGGCCTATATATCCTTATAGATCAGCACTATGGCAGTAGTTTAGAAAGGATGAGAGTGGCTTTACATCCACTTTAAGGAGAATCAGTCCCACCAGAACTAATATTCCACCTATGGATGGACACTGATAGACTGAATTGCTCACTTGGTTTCTTCCATCCACCAGGGACTGCAGCTGCACCCCTCTGAGAATGGACCATCCCATTAAATCTGGTTTATTTAAATGACTCACCCATATTTATCAGCGAGCTCTTTTGCTTGCCGTTCATTGACCTCTCGTTGATCTGACAGGTCTGCTTTGTTACCAATTAAGACAATGTCTGGATTCTCGCAGTAAGCATTTGCTTGCAGCTGACCTGAAAAAAAAAAGGATACAGATATGCTCGTCAGGTCGATATTAAGGTAGATGTAAATGCCAACTAGTTGACATTTAGTTTGCAAAGCAATGTGTATTATAAACAACATGTTTCTTTTTGATAAAATACAAATTTCACCTCTGTTGCATCTCATGCCACGTACACAACATTTTTAAAATGATCGTGTTTTTTTTTTTTTTTTTTAAATGATGATATTTATTAAATAAAAAAGTAAAAAATATTGTGTTTTTGTTTTTTAAATTGCCGCTCTTCTTTTGTTTATAGCGTAAAAAATAAAAACCGCACAGATGATTAAATACCACCAAATGAAAGCTCTATTTGTGGGGGGAAAAAACAAAGATTTAATTTGGGTACAGTGTTGCATGACCGCGCAATTGTCATTCAAAGTGCAACAGCGCTGAAAACTAAAAATTGGTCTGGGCAGGAAGGGGGTGAAAATGCCCTGTATGGAAGGGGTTAACATCGTTTTAAACTATGTCGTTTTTCGGGTTGTAAAAAATTATAGGGGGGGGGGGGGGTTAAACAACTTTAAAATCCCGTGCATGCTCAGAAGCAAGTTATGAGACGGGAGCGCTCGTTCTGGTAAAACTAGCGTTCGTAATGGAGTAATGGAGTAAGCACATTCATCACGCTGTAAGGCCTCGTACACACGAGCAGACAGATTTGAATAAATCTGTCTGCTGGGATTTTGGTTTGCTCGCGTGTACACACGAGCAAACCAAAATCCCCGCCAGCAGACGGCGCGCTGACGTGTCGGTGACGTGGCGGTGACGTTGACGCCGCCACGTCACCGCACCAGGAAGTAAAACACTTCCGCGCATGCGCCGAATCCATTCGGCGGCGGTGCGGGACGACATGTCTGCTGGTAAGTGTACTAACCAGCAGACATGTCGGGCGGACGGATTCCCACCGATAGATTTCAAAGCATGCTTTGAAATCTGTCGGGTGGCCAAATCCGTCGGCTCGGCCGTACACACGATCGAATCTGTCTGCTGGGACGGTCCAGCAGACCGTTTCCAGCGGACAGATTTGATCGTGTGTACGAGGCCTAACAGACAGAAAAGCGCGTCGTTCACTAACACGGAATCAGCTAAAGCAGCCCAAAGGGTGGCGTCACCCGAACGGAACTTCACCTTTATAGTGGCATCGTACTTTGCTAGAGCATTTTTAAAAAACCATGGTGTGTGGACAACGTCGTTTTAATGATGAAGTTGGAAAAACTTTGTTTTTTTCATGCTGAAAAATGATCGTGTGTACACGGCATCAGTGCTGCTGATCTCTTGGAGCCTGTTTGCAGCCGCTTCCTGTTTACAGCGATGGCTGTATGGGTTTTCTCATGCCCATGTGACAAGGTGACATGTGACATAGGAGCACAATTGGGAGACAGTGACAGCGCGTTGTCACTCTAAACAAGGATCCTCAAACGACGGCCCTCCAGCTACATATGCCATGAGGCATTGTAAACCTCTGACATTCACAGACATGACTAGGCATGTTCTTGAACAACTGGAGGGCCATAGTTTGAAGACCCCTGCTCTAAAGCCTCGTACACACGATTGGATTTTCCGCTGACAAAGCCTCGGAATTTTGGGCGTTGGCCGTGAACTTGTATTGTATAAAAACGGCAAAGAATTGTTGCCCGTTAAACACAAATCTACATGTTTTTTCAGCTCTTTAGCGCCACCCTTTGGGTAACTTTTGCTAATGTTGTGTTATGGTAAGCATTGTTTCGGAGCATGCGTGTTTGTACTTTGGATTTTTTTATGACGGACTTGTGTACACATGATCAGATAATCCGACATCACACATTTGTTTTCGGAAAATTTTAAAGCATGCTATCCCACATTTGTTGTCAGAAATTCCAACAGCAATTGTCCGATGGAGCGTACAAACGGTCGGATTATTCTACAACATCCTGCCATCACACAATTCCCTAAAGAAGGATTGCCGTTCTAAGCCCCAGTCCTCTAAAGCACACGCCCTTTTAGGAACTTACAGGTGCTGACTCTGCAACGAATTAGAAAGGAGGAAAAAATCCTGGAGGGCCGCACACCGGTAAAGGTGCTTAATCATAACTATGATTAGGCACCTTCATACAGTGCTGGGATGGGAAAGGAGCTCTGCCAAGTGACCTGCCAGGGGTCCCTGTCCTCTGATTCTTCAGCGGTGATCCCTGTCCTCTGATGTAAAGAGGAACTCTGGGAACTCAAAACTCTTAGGCCACTTTGAGTATCTTGGCGTGTGGTGGATGTATCTGCATGCACAGTGGAAGTGGTGGGTGATAATGGGGGGGCCCACAGTGGTCAACATCAGGAAAGCCAACCAGTCATGAGTTAAGTGCATCTAGACAGTATATGGCTGTAAGGTGACTGCAGGAGATCAGCACAACTAAGATGGACAAATTGGTATTCTAACATATAGCTAATTCATGTGTAGTAGGATTTTTACTGAAAGTTTAATTTTACATTGTAAAGTTGCAGTGGCAAACTCTCATGTTATAGTTAAGATGGGCTCTATTCAACAAGGACATGTACTTTGCTGTTCCAGTTACTTCACCCCTGATCTCTGTAGGTACAATGGCAGCATAGAACTTTATAATACTTACTCATCCAATTTCGGACATTGAGAAAACTCTGTTGACTGGTGAGGTCAAACATTAACAGGAAACCCATGGCGTCTCTGAAAAATGCCGTGGTGAGGCTCCGGAACCTGGGGAAAGTTAAAGCATAACCAATTATAAATTGCCTAAAATAGAAACACCTCTAAAATATCACATCGCCAACTACCTTACATCAACATGACCAATATAATAGGGCTAAACAAAGGGAAAATAGATGCCCGAAGGGAGTTAAAAACTAAAGCAGTAAACCCAAAAATAAAAATGTAATATATTACAACTTACAGATCCTTGGATGTCATGGCTGCATTTTATGTTTTTTTTTTTTTTACTTTTTTTTCACCTGTTGATCATGCCAGTACAAATTATATACACTATATTACCAAAAGTATTGGGATACCTGCCTTTACACACACATTATTGCTTAATGAACGTGGGCAGGGTTCAGGGAGTTGTGGGATACTCCTTCAATACTGTTCAGTTATAAGAGGACAGTCACCTCTTTGTCAGTGCTTCTCAGTACAGTGCCTCTAGTATAGGGTGACCAGACATCCCGGGATTGAGGACACTGTCCCCGGAAGCCAGTCTGCCCCCGGATTTGTCCCCAGATTGCAATGGCATGGGGGAGGACATCTGGTACTCTCGCCCCAGGTGCAACATTTAGGGGGGCACAAAATAATTATTGTGCCCCCCCCAAGTGTGCTGTGTTGCCCCCCTGCCCAGGGACTGTTGTGGTCCAGTGTGTCCCCCATGATACCTCTGGTGCGGGCATCCCATGTGTGTGCGGGAACGGTGGACAGGAGGGGCGGTGCAGAGTGTACATCGGCTATTGGAGAAGCTGTTGGCAGGGGATACGGAGGAGCGGCTGGATGTCAGGAACAGAACATGGTGCTGGGGAGAGCCCTGCTCCGATAGATTATAATGGAGGCCATGGAGAGGTGAGAAAAATCAACCTGCACTATTTATGTGGGGGGGGGGGGGTAGTGCAGGAATTGGGTAGGTCATTGTAGTGGTCAGTACAGACATACCCCACTTTTAAGTACACAATGGGACCAGAGGATGTATGTAAAACGAAAATGTACTTAAAGTGAAACAATACCTTTTTTTCACTTCTAGAGTGTAGTGGGGGGTCAGGGGCTGTAGTGAGGTGTCATAAGCTGTAGTTGAGGTCCCAGGGGCTGTAGTGGGAGCGTCGGGGGCACACTGGAACAGGGTGGGCTATGCTCTCGGAGCTTCAGTTCCTTCTACTGTGGCTGCAAAATGTCTGTAGGGTACTTGTAAGGCACTTTACATACACTCGTGGGTATGTCCTTACTCGCGAGTGTATGTAAAGTGAGTGTACTTAAAGCGGGGTATGTCTGTATAGGAATCAGGTAGGTCAGGGTAGGGATCAGGTAGATCAGTGTAGGAATCAGGTAGGTCAGTGTAATAGTCAGGGTAGGAATCAGGTAGGTTAGTGTAGTGGTCAGGTAGGTCAGTGTAGGAATCAAGTTGGTCAGTACTACTGTACTAGTGGAAGGGACTCAGTGATAAAAAGTCTGGCAGGGAGTGCAAATTTTTTTTGCCTTGTCCGGGGCACTGACAACCCCTCGTTACACCACTGACTGCATATATAATTTGAGGAAAATATGCAAATAAAATCGTTTACCATTAGCCAATAAAAAAAAATAAAAAAATGTCCCCGGACTTCATTTTAAAAATCTGGTCACCTTACTCTAGGAACACATAAGGACACGAGACACTCTCTAGACCAGATCCTCAGTGAAATCCTTTTGTTAGCTCCAGAAATTCTCAGCAACACAGCCCCTCTCCCCCAGCTCTAGCACAGATGGGACCTGTAGAACTTCAGCTAGGCTGTCTAGAAGGGCAGGGCAGCAGCCCTTCAGGCTGGGAACTTCTCCTCCTGGACAAGAACAGGACTGCCTCAGGACCCAGACTGTGTATGCCAGGGGTAGGCAACCTGGGGCCCTGCAGCTGTTGTGGAACTACATTTCCTATGAGGAATTGCAAAGCTGGCAGGTACAATTACTCCCAGAGACATGATGGGACGTGTAGTTCTGCAACAGCTAGAGGGCCCCAGGTTGCCTACCCCTGATGTATGCACTCCTCGGCCACCTACTGGTCACTCTCCCAGGGATTGGCTGAGACAACATAAATATTCAGGCTGTTGATTTGCTTCTTCCAGTTCTCTACATTCCAGAATCCTCCAGAAGCCAAGGGAAATTAGTCAAACCTGCAGCCAGTGAAACCCAGAACAGACCAAAGCAATCACAAACTACTGGAGCCAAAGATAACTAAGCTTACCTATCCTATCCAGCAACCTACATCTACATAGGGTGCTACGTCTACTTGCCTTTCCCCAGGTTCCTTCCACAGTGCCTAGGTGACTGTGATATCATCCTTCTTTTGGTGGGAACTCTGAGAATGTTGAGCAGCCCACATCCCACGTGAAGATGATCCCACGTGGGGCTGCGCTGTATTCTTTAGAGAGTTGAGCTACTCATCATTCCTCAGGTTCTTGAAAGCTGGAGGATGTTGTCGCCCCTTGCCTACTGAAATCCGGGAAAAATTTAGTATATTGGCAAACTATTTATCTCCCACAGGCTCCTTTTTAAACTTCAGTGCAGCGTTTAAAAGGGAGTTCCACCCACAATTTCACTTTTCAATTTCAATTACACAAGCTTAATGTACTCTAGTAAAGTTAGTCTGTAAACTAAGGTCCGTTTTGTTAGGTTGTTACAGCATTTAGATGGTTTATAATTTAGAAATAGACCGTGGCCAATAATAATCTTAAGTGTGGGCATCATGAAGCCAGACTGTATGACTTCCTGGATTTCAGCTTTGCATATCTCGCACATGCTCAGTGCTGCACAAGCAATGTAATAGGTTTCAGTCAGGTTTGCAAGGACTACTGGGAAACATGATGCCTATCCCAGAAACCCTTGCAAATAGCCTTGTGACTTAATAGCCTAGGCTAATAAGGAGGAGGAAGTAATGAAGGACTACAAAATAAAGGTATTTACAAGCAACAAAATAAATAAAAATTGTCCATTCTGAACACGATGAGATTAGGGCATGCAGCACAGACAAACATAAAAAAATGGGTGGAACTCCACTTTAAGCACGGAAGAGGGATAGAGGGGGGGGGCGTCACAATGAATAAACACACATTTTCTGAAATGCACGGTTCAATTTAAGGAACTATTTACCTGGGAAAAAAAAATAGTTTAATAATATTTAACTTACCTTTCCTGTCCAGCTGTGTCCCAAAGCTGTAAATGAACCTTGAAGGTTTTTCCGTGCGTACTGCCTGGACTGGCATTATGATAAACCTGAAGAAAGATATATCAGCACACATTAAATATAGTCATTAAATACATTTTGCCCCACAGCATTAATTCCCCCAGCAGCAAAAGGACTTTTTTATTTGGTTGGTGAATTTATAATATAAGTAATGAGTGAATTTGCTGGCTTGTGAATAGTTTGGAGGAGGGGGGCAGAAATCTGACTGTAGCGCCGGGGGTCCATGACACCTGTAGTGCTTTCATGCAGAGTATTGGGAAAGTACCGATCCCGCTGTACTTCCTCCAGCCTATGGAACAAACTGATTTTCAGGAGAAAGAAGTATGCCTGTATGTAAGTGAGGTCCTTCTGAGGAACAGAAATGTTTGCCTGCTGGAAACTAGACATATGCAATTCGTTATGTTCAGAATTATTTTTTTTAACAAATTTCGACAAATTGGTTACGTCGTAAATATCCAAATGAACCAAATTTTTTGACATTCTAATGTTTGAAATTTCGTAAATTCGTATATTTTAAAAATTCAAAACCTGAAAATCTGAAATAATAACTAACTAATAATAACTTAACTATTACTAACTATTAAATTACAGGTATTTGAATTTCCTTTCAAATTTGGCTGTTAGTGAATGTAACAAATACGACTCTATCCAAAGTTACAAATGCCGTATCTAAACTAACGTAACAAATTAATAGTAATAAATAACAATAATAATAAAAACTTTTATTATTATTAATTCATTCCGTTCCATTCATTTAGATGTGACATTGGTTATCCCGGATAATTCATAACTTCAGATTAATTCGTATTCTAACAGCAAAATTTAAAAGGAAATTTCAATACCTATAATTTAATAGTTAGTTATTATTAGTTATTATTAGTTAGTTTGTTTGTAATTCTTTCAAATTTTCAGATTTTCTTTTTTATTTTCGGATTTTCCAATTTTTGAATACACAAATTTACGAATTTTCGAATTTACCAATTGCGATCATAATAAGTGGCCCAAAAAACCCCCTCAAAAAACTGAATGAAACCAAAACGAACAAATTTTTCAGCAGTGCACATGTCTACTGGAAACATGGGAGTTTGGATTTAAATATATAAATGAACAATCAGCTCAGTACTAATCTTAGTGTGAATATAACAATCAATGTGATAGAAAATACAATCCTTGTGTAGCACTACCTAGCTGTAATAAAGTTAATGCCCACACTGTCGATGTCTTTTCTGTGCTTTATTACCCAATGGGGGAAAATGGTAAAAATAGTAATAGGTGAAGGTATAGGTGAAGGTATAGAAGAAATGGAAGATGGCGGATTCAGGTATAACTGGTTTCTGGAAACAGTCCTGCTTCCAACAACAACTTTTGTCGCCACTCTAGCCAGAGTGGGTATAGTGCACCTGGATAGGCCTCTCTCACCAGCCTAGCAGCCAGGGTGTCACTCGGAGCTTTAGTAAAAATCCTTGCCACAGACTTTCCCAAAGGGTGGAGACATTCTTGGTCCGAATTCCTTCTCAAACTGGATTTAGCACCCGGATCTCCTTCAAACAGCTTTAGTGATTTCGGGACCAATAGGCGACTATCATTTAGCCTCTCAGAAACGATGTGTCCTTCGATGAAGCAACAGGCCTCCACGGAGATACCAGCCTGGTGCTCGGTATTCCCACGGACAGGTTCTTCATTGGTCGGCTTCCTCCCTCGGGATGGACAGCACCGGACCACTTGTAACTCGCAGACCCAGTCTACCCACCGGGCCCACAAGGTAAATCATTTGCTCCGGACCAACGTGGTCTCAGAGCCAGGAACACACTAACACACACCTCGGCCAGGAGGGCCACACACGGGGGTGGTCGGACGACTTCCCAGTTTGTGTGGTGGAGTGTGCACGTTTGATGTCACCTGCAGTGGAGAGCACACTATCCTTTACAAAGCACTTCTTTCACTGCACTCTGACACATGTCCTTTGCTTCAAAACTCTTTCCTTCTATGTACTGTCATAGGAAAGAGGGGTCACGTTTGTAATGTGAGAACTAGCGCTTCTATAGTAATTGATAAGATTTTCTTATTTTATATTTACTATTCATGTTTAGATGTTTGTGTGTATTTAAACCACTTCAATACAGGGCTTTTATACACACCTCCATACCGGGCCTATTCTGGCACTTCTCTCCTACATGTACAAATCATCATTTTTTGGCTAGAAAATTACGCAGTACCCCCAAACATTATATATGTTTTTTTTAGCAGACACCCTTGGGAATAAAACGATGGTCATTGCAACGTTTTATCTTGTACGGTATTTGCGCAATCATTTTTCAAACGCCTTTTTTAGGGAAAAAATTGTTTCATGAATGAAAAAAATAACAAAACAGTAAAGTTAGCCCGATTTTTTTGTAAAATATGAAAGATTATGTTACACCGAGTAAATAGATACCTAACATGTCACGCTTTAAAATTGCGCACACTCATGGGATACCGGCGTTTACATATGTCGGCGGGACTTGAGTGTGCATTCGCTTCTGCGCGCGAGCTACCGGGGACAGGGGCATTTTAATTTTTTTATTATTATTTATTTATTTTACATATTTTTTTTTTACACTTTTTTTTTTTTACTTTTATTCCTTTATTCCTAAGAGGAACGTGTGTGACAGGTCCTCTTTATGGAGAGATGCGGGGTCAATAAGATGGCTGGAAACCATGAGATCGGTGAAAAAAATTCACTGATCTCATGAATAATGTGGCTTACAGCCGCAATCGCGGCTTTGTTTACTTACGGGACCTGGGCGTGACGTCATCACATCGTGCCCGGGTCCTCTGACGGTCATAGAGATGACTGGTGACCACTTGGTCACCAGTCATCTCTATATACTTCCTGCCAGGGCTGGACGATTCTTTCTCCGGGCCCCCGATGGCACGGGAGAGCCCGAAGAAGCACCGGATGGCGGCACCGATCTAGCGGCTATTATCGTTCTTACGTTCTTACGTTGTGCAGAATTGCCGGCACAAGAGATAGATATCTGGATGATGCCTCTCGCTGCAGGCATCATTCAGATATCCCCCTTCAAAGTCCAGGACGTCATATGTCAGATGTCCACTCTGGATGGTAGAGACACTTTGTGGACGTCATATGACAGTGGCTGGTATTGAAGGGGTTAAGCCGCTGCTGATATTTATATTGAATGATAAATGGTTAAAATTGAGTCATTAGTTATCTGTTTTAAACTTCCCTTAGCGCCGAGATAGTGAGAAAAGACCTTGATCTTCACTATTTTTTTTGTATACTGTATATGTGCCGGCCATAGCCCCATGACTCTAGGCAACCTTCAAACTGGTCATGAACATGGGCAAAAAAAAGTCAACACCGCGGAAAGGCTTGTTCACCTTTAAGTGGTCCCAAACGGCATCTCTGCACCATCCTCTCTGTTCTGTTCGATCTTCTTCATGAGATCATCAGGCACATAAGGGAACTCCCATCCATAGTCAAGGGCCACCTCCTTTATGATGATCCTTTTCAAATGAGCGAGCTTGGGTAACGTGCGGGAGTGTCCCAGTCCCGGCATGATACAAGTGTCACGAGCCCTTTTTAACACAGTCACTGCAGATGGAGGTAGAGCAATCTCTTTACTGGCAGTACCCTTTTCTATTGTGACCTCCTCACTTGTTTGCGGGATATCCGCCCGTGGCGTGGTATCCCCGGAGTTCATCGGAGAGCATGCTCTGGAATTATGGGCAGTCACAGTACGGAGCCGTTTGCCCCATGTCAAGTCGGGCAGTTCAGGCTCGAACCAGTGGTTATCCCCCGCACCAGAAGAGGAATCAATTTCAGAGCTGGCATACTCCTCCGCAGGCAAACACATGCGCACAACTTTCAAACTACTGTCCCTGGTCTGCTTACCAGGTTTCCGCTTGACCTCGACAGGGGCAACATCCTCCCTGGAGTCCGATCCTGATAAGCACCAAGGCCAGCCTCGACCACCACCGCAAAACAGGAGGGCACCACCACTGTGCACATAGTTTCAGTAGCAGCATCCACTTTTGCGGCAAGCACAGTTCTTTCACTGGTATCATAGTCACTTACAGTGGGGGATACAACTGGCATGGTAATCGTAGTCAGAGTACAAGTGGTGGTAGTAGTAGTAGAAGCAGGGGCAGTCCAGGGGATTACCTTTCTCTGCAGTCACAGTCCCTGTAACCCAATTCACCTGATAAGCGTGAGGCGACTCTGTGGGCTGATCCACTTGAAAGAGGTACTCACCGCACCTCACACACCGGAGAAACAGCTGGATCTGGACCATTAACTCTGTGCACCTGGGGCAGGACACGCCGAGTGCCTCCACACCGCCGCTTGTGTATAGCACGAACCTCCCCTGCATGTCCCCTCCTGTTCCTCTGGGATAACAACCGAGAGGCTTTTAGCTGCACCGGTTATTATCACCGGAAAGCCAATCTCCTGCTCTAAAAAACGATACTGAGATGATGCCTGCAGCTGCGGGCATCATCCCGGTATAACCCCCGAAAGCCGAGGACACAAATTTTTGGCAATAAAACCTGGATGATGATTGGTTTCTATGCAGAGTTGCACTAGATTTTGCACACTTCAGTTTTAGTGAATAACCCCCAATGCGTCCCATTTTTGTGTTTACATGTTACCTTGCCTGCGAATGTCCAGCAGCTGAAAGAGGGGAGTGTTTATGTGGAGTGGAGGAAATACTGCCGTGGATGGAATAACATATGCCAGTTTGATCTTGACTATATTGGGGTCCACAGTGAGAGATGAGCAGATTAAAAGGTAGTAAAGTCCAATGGGCACCATCTAGGATATATTCACACTGGGTGATGTCACCGACACATGTGCTCTAAAGGTCTGGCATATCGTGTATATTTGTATTTTATGTTTGCAGGAGGAGGAGAATCCAGAAGCATGCTGGCGGAGACATCCCATTGGTGTGGATGATTTAAGCTTTTATGACCTTGATATGATATTGGGGTCCACATTTGGAGGTGAGCAGGTATATTGCAGTGGGTGGCTGGAGACACAGCACGACATTTTGGAAAGTTTATAGAACTCTTCACATATGTAACACAATGGTGATGGACTATTGATCATCGGAAGTTTGGACTTTTATTACCGTATATACCCGTGAATAAGCCGACTTTTTCAGCACATTTTTTATGCTGCAAAAGCCCCCCTCGGCTTATACTCGAGCGAGGGTCTCCCGCTGTGTCATGCTGTCTTAACAGTTCTGTGGCCGTCCAATGTAACAAAGCCCTGCCTCCTCCTCGTCCGTGATAGGCGGAACACTGAACAATGCTGGGAAACTGAATCAGTGTTCCGTCTATCACGGACGAGGAGGCGGGGCTTTTTTACAGTGGGCGGCCACCAAACAGTTAAAACTGCAGTTGCATGAAACAGTGGGAGACACCCGCTGTTTGTAATCAAAGGTACACGAGGCTGAAGATGGGCACAGTAAAGCTGCAAATGGGAACAGCGAGGCTGCAGATGGGCACAGCAAAGCTGCAAATGGGAACAGCGAGGCTGCAGATGGGCACAGCAAAGCTGCAGATGGGCACAGCGAGGCTTAAGATGGGCACAGCGAGGCTGAAGATGGGCACAGCGAGGCTGAAGATGGGCACAGCGAGGCTGAAGATGGGCACAGCGAGGCTGAAGATGGGCACAGCGAGGCTGAAGATGGGCACAGCGAGGCTACAGATGGGCACAGCGAGGCTACAGATGGGCACAGCGAGGCTACAGATGGGCACAGCGAGGCTACAGATGGGCATTGTTAACCCTCTTTTTCACAGAGCTAGTTTACTGTTTTTCTTTGAAATATTCAAAAACATTTAACCTAGGCCCCTTTCACACTGGGGAGGGATGCGCGGTGGCGGTAAAGTGCCGCTATTTTTAGCGTTGCTTTACCGCTAATTTTGCGGTGCTATTTGGCCGATAGTGGGGCGGTTTTACCCCCCGCTACCGGCCGAGAAAGGTTTTAAACCGCCCGCAATGCGCCTTTGCAGAGGCGCATTGTCGGCGGTATAGCCGCGCTGTCCCATTGATTTCAATGGGCTGAAGCGGTAAAGGAGCGGTAAACACACCGCTCCTTCACCACTCCAAAGATGCGGCTAGCAGGACTTTTTTCACGCCCTGCTAGCGCACCGATCCAGAGTGAAAGCCCTCGGGGCTTTCACACTGGAGAAACAGCAGTCACTGTTTCAGGTCGGTTTGCAGGTGCTAGTTTTAACGCAATAGCGCATACAAACCGCCCCGGTGTGAAAGGGGTCTTACTGATGCCTCACTTAATGTAATTTTATTGGTATCCATCTTTATTTTTGACATTTTCCAGTAGCTGCTGCTTATACTCGAGTCAATACGTTTTCCCAGTTTCTTTGTGGTAAAATTAGTTGCCTCGGCTTATGTTTGGGTCGGCTTATACTCAATTAGATTATTTTTTTGTACTTTTTCAATATTTTTAATTTCTTTTGTTTGCACTACATCATTGTTGTATTCTGAGTTGGGTTTTAAAATTCCCATAATCTCCCACTAGAATTCCAAGAAAATAAAAAGGTAACTCACCACTCTCTTTTCCCTGAAGTCAATCCCGACCGTTGTGATGAATTTAGGATTGAACTTGTTATCTGTGTATCTGTAGAGAAATGTCGTCTTTCCAACACCAGAATCTCCAAGTGCCAGGAGCTTAATCAGATAATCATAGTCACCATCCGTCATAGTGTCTACTGCTGTGAACCTGGGATAGGACAAGAGAGAGGGACTTGTTAAAAAGAGGAACTGCAGTCTGATCACATAATTTGTAATATAATATATAATATAATATAATATAATATATTATATATATAATATATAATAATATAATATATAATATAATATAATTTGTTTTTGCCATTCTGAAGCTTCCCTCCAATCACTTTGCATATTATTTTATATAGTAAATAGGAAAATAATTCAGCGCTTAAAAATAGGTAACAGTAATCAATGGTTGCAAGCCAGCACTCAAGGTAAATTTATATAAAATCCCTCAAGAAATATAACAATAAAAGCAGTGCAGCGCAACCTAAAATGTAAATATAAACACTAATAAATAATGTCCAGTGATTGTGAAAAGGCACAATGAAAATGACGGCATGCAATGTGGATCAAACGTGGCCAGAAATCCCTCCACCGCACACAGAGTGGCCTCTCACCTCACTGATTCGACCTATAATAGGTCACATGGCATATCATCCTACCTTGCGCTGATGAAGTCCCGCCCACGGACGTAACGCGTACGAGGGGGGGGGGGGGTCACGACAGACGTCACTCACAGCCATCGCTGTTGCAATTGTTTTCTATGCTGTCTGTAAGCACTCGCGTCTGAGTGCCATCTTTGTGAGTAGCTTCGCTTTTGTTTTATCTTACAATTAAACACTCCTTATACAGAGAGCACTAGATTGTCTTCATTTATGTTTCATATGCATGTTGGAGACAAAGCTCAGGACCTTGATGGACACCTTTGGTATGCTGATCGATTGGATGATCTAAGTCATGGGTCTTCAAACTACGGCCCTCCAGTTGTTCAGATTACTCATGGGATGTGTAGTTCTACAACATCTGGAGGGCCGTAGTTTGAGGATCCTTGTTCTAAGTAGTTATACTGGGAATGAGTTGCATGCCATGTGACCTATTATAGGTCGAATCAGTGAGGTGAGAGGCCACTGTGTGTGCGGTGGAGGGATTTCTGGCTACGTTTGATCCACATTGCATGCTGTCATTTTCATTGTGCCTTTTCACAATCACTGGACATTATTTATTGGTGTTTATATTTACATTTTAGGTTGCACTGCACTGCTTTTATTGTTATATTTTTTTTATATATACTGTGATTCTGTGCTTGCCAAATATGCTGCAGAAATCTCCCTCCACTGAGTCTGGCTGCATCCATTTTAACTGTGGGAAACTGAAGCTGCCGCCTGATCACTTCCTGGATTCACACAGACACACCTCCAGCTCTGCAGTTCTCATTGGCCCTCCTATGGCTCACCCACCTCCCTTCCTGGCAAACTCTCACAAGAGTGAGAGAGAGAGCTGTGCATGATGCCATAACTAGGCTAATGACCATACAGAAACAGGAAGTATAAAGGTATTTACTGCTGGAAAAAAAATACTATCCAAAGTTAAAACAACAAGGGCAGAAGATTTAATAGATGGAAAGTTGAAAAAATTACTGAAGTTCCACTTTAATATTTCCTGCTATACACAGCCAACAGCAACCCCCCAAGGCTTTCCTTCAATGACTACAATAGAGGAGATCGGTGGGGAGGTTGGAACTATCAATTAGAACAGTTAAGGACGCAATACATTCAGCCAGTTCAGCAGCACCTGCTTAAATTTCGATCCATGTATGGACAGGCTGGTTAAACGGAAAAAAATAAAAAATATATTACTGTATGGCCAGCCTTAGAGAGCAATTTGAGACTATTAAAGTGGTTGTAAACCAACCCTCTCCTATACCCAGTGAAGCGAATGTAAACCACCCTCCTACAGTATACCTCCAATGGTCCACAGAGAGGAAACAAATCTCCCTAAATAAGTTTTACATGTATATCTGCAGTCTTAACCTTTCTACGCTCTTTGGAAAGAGCAGCTTGTGTTAGAAATCTTGTTTCCTCATTTAGCAATGGGAGGGGAGTCTGGGCATATACTGTGAGTGCTGATCGGAGGAAAGACACACACCCTTACTCCACATAGGCAGAGGAACAAAGGAACATGCAGAGCTGTGCTGTGAATAGACAAGCTCTCTGCTTATGTACCTCTAAGTGCCCTCCCCAACACAAATTTCCTGCTGCTTTTATCTCCTGTTTCAGAGAACTTGTCAGAAGTGACTCTGCTAAAGACAGAGGAACAGAGCAGCAGAAAGTAAAGGCACTCAGAGCTTTGAAGAGAGATAAGTAAACACTACAGATACATGTGCCCAGGTCCCATTTCACTAATGGGGTTTACAGCCACTTCAAGCCCACCTCATACCAAGTAAACTTGCTACCAGTACCATTAAAACCTACATTCAGACCATTTTGTTTCCTATTTTAGATCGCATTGGAAAGGGTTACAGCATAACTTTATCCAAGAATAACAAGATGAAAATAAACAAAGATTAGGCACTTCTGGACCGCCCACCGCACATATACTGCAGCAGAGTGGTCCAGCTGAGCTAACTGACGTACCTGTACATTGGTCCATGCATGAGATACGATAGGCACACATGCCCACCACGCACCCTGGTAGTGCGCCCGCAGGTCTAGTGGACTTGATGTCCGACAGCCACCCACGATCACGGTACAGAACGGGGATCTGCTTATGTGAACAAGGCAGATCTCTGTCCTGACAGGGGACAACATGGAGATCTGCTGTTCCTAGTGATCAGGAACAGCGATCTCTGTGTTGTCCTAGTAAGCCCATTCCCCAAACAAAACACGCTGAGGGAACACAGTTAACCCCTTGATCGCTCCCTAGTGTTAACCCCTTCCTTGCCAGTGTAATTTATACATTGATCAGTGCATTTTTTTAAGCATCAAGTATTAGGGGAGCTGTTGCCTTTACAAATCCTTTAATTTAATCACTGAAAATATTGACAAATCGTTGACAAAATTAACATTGTTTCTAGTTAGTCCCCATTTTTTTAGACTCCTTTCACACTGGGGCTGTTTTCAGGCGCTTTAGCGCTAGAAATAACCTCTGCTAAGCACCTGAAAAGCACCTTCTATTCAATCCAGTTTGCCTTTTCACACTGGGGCGGTGCGCTTGTGGGATGGGAAAAGAAGTCCTGCAAGCAGCATCTTTGGGGTGGGTTGGGAGTGCTGTATACAGTGCTCCCAAAATGCCCCTGACCATTGGAATGAATGGGCAGCACCTTAAAAGTGCTTTGAAAACATAGCAAAATGGGAGTTTTGTGGTTAAAAGCACCCCACTAGCAGCCAAAATGTGCCTCTTAAACAGGAGCTGAAGTACGGGCAGAGGGGAGTGTAAACACACCTTCCCCGTTCTTCTCTGTGGCAGTGTCACTGATCGTCTGTTCCCTGTTATAGGGAATGACGATCAGTGACATCACACGTCCAGCCATGCCCCCCTACAGTAAGAATCACTCCCTTAGGGCACACTTAACCCCTTAGCGCCCCCTAGTGGTTAACCCCTTCACTGCCATTGTCATTTTCACAGTAACCAGTGCATTTGTATAGCACTTTTCGCTGTGAAAATGACAATGGTCCCAAAAATAATTCAAAAGTGTCCAATGTTTTTGCCATAATGTCGCAGTCACGAAAAAAAAAAAAATCGCTGATCGCCGCCATTACTAGTAAAAAATAAAATTATTAATAAAAATGCCATAAAACTACCGCCTATTTTGTAAACGCTATAACTTTTGCGCAAATTAACCAATAAATGTTTATTGCTATTTTTTTTTACCAATAATAAGTAGAAGAATGCGTATCGGCCTAAACTGAGGAAAAAACTAGTTTATATATTTTGTGTGGATATTTATTATAGCAAAAGTAAAAAATATTGATTTTTTTTCTAAATTGTCGCTCTATTTTTGTTTATAGCGCAAAAAAATAAAAAACCGCAGAGGTGATCAAATACCACCAAAATAAATCTCTATTTGTGGGAGAAAAAGGACATCAATTTGTGTTTGGGAGCCACGTCGCACGACCGCGCAATTGTCAGTTAAAGCGACGCAGTGCCGAATCGCAAAAAAGGGGTCAGGTCCTTTACCTGCATAATGGTCTGGGTCTTAAGTGGTTAATGTAGTTCTTCATTTGATAAACTCAAATAAATTGTTACCCCCTAAGTCTGTGTTCTGTGTGCAGAAAAGCATATGTAAGAGCCCTTTCACACTGGGGCGTTTTTGACATGGTACAGCGTTAAAAATAGCGCTGCTATACCGCGTGGAAAAACCTGCCCTGCAGGCTTCAATGTGAAAGCCCGAAGGCTTTCACACTAAAGCGGTGCGCTAGCAGGAAGGCTCCAAAAGTCCTGCTAGCCGCATCTTTACAGCGGTATAGGAGCGGTGTGTTCACCTATACCGCTCCTTTCCATTTAAATCAATGGGAAACCGCGGTAATAATGCCCGCAATGCGTCTCTATAGAGGCGCATTGCGGGCGGTATTAACCCTTTTTCGGGCGCTAGCGGGGGTTAAAACCGCACTGCTAGCGGCCGAATACCGCAGTAAATACGACGGTATAGCAGCGCTAAAAATTGCACTGCTTTACCGCCACCGCGGGTAACGCTGCAGTGTGAAAGCAGCTTTAGGGAAGAGTTTTATTTATAAGAAATGATCCTTTGTCCTGAGGTTTATACATGTCTGTGAAGCCACGTACACACGATCAGACCGGTCCGATGAGACTGGTCTGACAGACCGTTTTCATCGGATCACGCTGAAGTGGTCTGATGGTCTCATGTGCGTACACACCATCAGGCCAAAAATCCGATCGGGTCAGAACGCGGTGACGTAGAAGACGTGCTGAAAAAACGAAGTTCAATGCTTCCAAGCATGCGTCGACTTGATTCTGAGCATGCGTGGGTTTTTGGTTTTTGTGTACTAACCATCGTTTTGGTCCATCGGACAGATTTTAAAGCAAGTTTTAAAACTTTGGTCCGACGGACAACGGTCCGATGGGCCGTACACACCATCGAATGGTCTTAAGACCAGTTTCATCGGACCGGTCTGATCGTGTGTGCGCGGCCTGAGAGTCTCGCTTGTGTAACAGTTGACGCACCCAACCAGGACGTAAGACGCCAAGAGCTGACTCAGACCACCTACCTGTAAATAAAATATAGCTTATCAGTGGACTGATCCTTTGCATTCCATGCCAAACCTGTGTTACGGTTTCAAACCAACAAAATGCATTGTTTGACCATGGCTGTCCAAACCTTTACACACAACCAATTAAATAGCTGATGTTCCTCCCTAATACTCTATTCAAGAGATCGGAAATTAACTATTGAGTGGATTCTGCAGGATACAGTTAATCTTTCCTCCAATTTCAGACATCCTGCTTTGATAAATCTCCACATATGTGCTGCTCGCTCATTACAGCACAAGATGAAAAGATCTGCCTGGCTGCCGCAATTACATACACAGACAACAATAGAGGTAGGGCACTCTGGGGGATTGTAAGGCCACAATTACAAGGTCTTAAAAGATATAACCTTGACGGTTTTATTACATTGCAACAGTGTAAGTGACATATAGTAAAGGCTGGATCCGATGTTATGTTCACAACTTCACTAACATGGCAGCAAATAAAGAAATCCAAGACTTTGTTATATACAATCCATTCTAACCACAAACTAATATATTCGTACTAAATCAATAACAAGGTTTTAAATCCCTTACAGGCTCGATAGCAAGGCAAGTGATTATAAGACCTTTATAAACACACTTAATATCTTTATCTCTCTCTCTATCTCTTGAATATCATAAAAAAAAAAAAACATTATTTCAGTAATTAACCACTTCAATACAAGACACTTAGGCCGTGTACACACGACAGAGAACCTCGACGGGCAGAACACATCGTTCCGCCCGTCGAGGTTCCCTGCCGGCCGTCGAAATCGGTGACCCGCCCGTCGGGAATGGCAACCAGCCATTCTTCCAGGCGGGCCGTCAAGCAAATAGAGAGCGTGCTCTCTATTTCTGCTCGACGGGCTTCCCGACGGGAAGCTCGCCGAGAGTGTACACACGGCCGAGGTCCTCGCTGGAATGCAGCTTCCAGCGAGGTTCTCGCTGGTTTCCAGCGAGAACCTCGGTCGTGTGTACACGGCCTTACACCTCCTTCCTGCCCAAGCCAATTTTCAGCTTTCAGCGCTGTCCTGCTACACTGTACCCAAACAGAAATTTTATAATTTTGTTCCCACAAATAGAGATTTATTTTGGTGGTATTTGATCACCTCTGCGTTTTTATTTTTTGCTAAAAAAAAAAAAAAAATATATATTTTGTTTCTGTTATAAGATTTTGTAAATAAGTACGTTTTCGCCTTCACTGATGGGCACTGATAAGGACAGCACTGATGGGTAGACATGTGCATTCTTTTTCGTTAGAATGCATTTTCCTCCGAAAATCTGTTTTTTTCGTTATCGTTTTAACAAACGATAACGAAAGCGCAAGAAACAAAAACCAAAAGATCCGACATAAAAAAATCTTTATTTTCGTTGCGGTAAAAATTTGATATAGAGAGATTCGACATTATAGGGAAAAGATTTGACATTATAGGGAAAAGATTCGACATTATAGGGAAAAGATTCGACATTATAGGGAAAAGATTCGACAGTATAGGGAAAAGATTCGACAGTATAGGGAAAAGATTCGACAGTATAGGGAAAAGATTCGACAGTATAGGGAAAAGATTTGACAGTATAGGGAAAACATTCAACATTATAGGGAAAAGATTCGACATTATAGGGAAAAGATTCGACATTATAGGGAAAAGATTCGACACTATAGAAATAATAGATTCGACATTACAGAGATTAGATTTCAATTTATGAGAAAATAGGTTCGACATTATTACTAGTCATACAACATTAGAATTCTTGTAGGCGGAATATTCGAACGGAAATGTACGATTCGACGTAAAGATTCGAGGTTACGTCGAATATTCTTTTGACCATTCGACAGAAACCAAGTATTATTGGATTTTCGGACGAAAGCTATTCCCCAACGGAAAACTAAATAAATTAAAACCATTTTCGGGAGTAACAAAATAAATGTATTTTCCAAACGAAAACGAAAAAACGAAACTAAATATTCCAGTCTGCACATGTCTACTGATGGGCACTGTTAAGGTGACACCAATGAAATGGCACTGATGAGCACTGGTAGGCAGCACTGATGGGTGGCACTGATATGCATTGATAGGACACACTGGGTACTCATGGGTGGCACTGGTGGGCACTGATAGGTGACACTAAAAGGCTTCACTGATGGGTACTTATGGGTAGCATTGATAGGCGGCACTGATAGGCGGCACTGATGGCACTGGCAGGCATTGGGAATGGGCAGTGATTGGCAGCTGCCTGGGCACTGAATAACATTTCCCTGGTGGTCTAGGGTAGCATACCTGGTGGTCTAGTGAGGTGGCCATTCCTGGTGGTCCTGGGCGGGCATCAAAGGGGGGGCTGTGCTGATAAAAAATCAGCACAGACCTCCCTGTCAGGAGAGCAGCCGATCGGCTCTCCTCTACTCGCGTGTGCCAGATTGGACACAGCAGATCATGTGCTAAAGAGCCTACATCAGAGGCTCTTTACCGAGATTGGTGTAGTGTTGTGTCAGACTGACGCCCAGTCAGGATAACTGAACAACCGCCCAGCCGTCATTCTGCTATAGGCCGGGTGGGAAGTGGTTACATTCAAAAAGTGAAACTCATATATTGTATAGAGACACAGAGTGATATATTTCAAGCAATTCTTTCTTTTATTTTTAATGATTATGGCTTACAGCTAGTAGCAGTTTAAATCTAGAGAGTGTAAGTATTCTGTCTTTATATTATCGTTTTTTAATCCTCTGAACTGCAGGCCCCAGACTGAGAGAGGTAGGTAGGGCACTGTAAGTGCAGGCTCTGCACACTGCTAAGTCAGTATTTAATGAATTGTATTGGTCAGATGATCAATATGTACCACCTTGCCAGTGTTCTTGCCTCTGATATGTTTTGCAAGTTTAAGGGCTTAAACATAGAGAGGTAAGTTGACATGTTGATACAGGATCCGATTGCACCCACATACCCTATACTACAAAAGTATTGGGACACCTGCCTTTACACGCACATGAACTTTAATGTCATCCCAGTCTTAGTCCATAGGGTTCAATATTGAGTTGGCGCACTCTTTGCAGCTATAACAGCTTCAACTCTTCTGGGAAGGCAGTCCAAAAGGTTTAGGAGTGTGTCTATGGGAATGATTGACCATTGTTGGACGATTTCATGCTCCCAACTTTGTGGGAACAGTTTGGGGATGGCCCCTTCCTGTTCCAACATGACTGCTCACCAGTGCACAAAGCAACGTCCATAATGACATGGATGAGCGAATTTGGGGTAGAGGAACTTGACTAGCTTGCACAGAGACCTCAATGCACTTCTGGAAGAATGGTCAAATGTTCCCATAAACACACTCATAAACCTTGTAGACTGCCTTCCCAGAAAAGTTAGAACTGTTATAGCTGCAAAGGGTGGGCCAACGCAATATTAAACCCTACAGACTAAGACTGGAATGCCATTAAAGTTCATGTGCATGTAAAGGCAGGTGTCCCAATACTTTTGGTAATATAGTGTATGTCAGCCTCTATATGGGAGGGTGGAGGATGCACACTGGGTGATAGGAATCCTTGGAAAGAGAAGTTTGTGTTAAAAAAAAAAACTTTCCTAGGTTGATGCTGCATCTGTCCCATGCCGATTCTAAGACCAAACAGCGCTGATCGCTCTGTTTATGGTCAATAGGCTGCAGAGAGCCGGTGACTGTCAGTCTCCAGCTCTCTGCTCTGCCCCTCGAGCACTGGGCTATGGAGGTGGCGGGAGCGGCTGGCGCAGGCTCTCAGCAACTCACTGAGAGACTGAGCCAACTGTTGGTCCAGGCATCTGGGAGGATCCTGACCATATGGTTGGGATCTTTTCAGAGCCTGGACTGGCTCTGTGATGTAAGCCGACAGCAGACTTCAGGCTGGAGATGGGTTTGCTTAACTACAATGGAGAAACTGAGGTCACTAACCTAGCTATGCTGTCTGGCAGAGGTGTCTGAATCACAAGACAGGTTAAACATAAATCAAAAATACTTTATCAGCCAAGACAGTTCCCATATGTGTGTTTAAATTGCATTATAATCTGTAGGCCTGGACTGCAGCTTTAAATTACTTGTCATACAACATTCACACAGATGTAACCATGTCATTGCAGTTCTTGTTGTAATAGGAAAATTAAAGTGGGTAAAAAACAGTATTTGGTATTAATATGTAGCCATGACAACCCAGACTCTTGCCTGAGCAAAACATTATTTTCCTACTATGGTTTTGTTAAAACATAACTAAGAAATAGCCTTGAAATGAATGGACATCATCTATATTGACGTATTTGGGCAGAGTCTACAAAAAAAATGCATGGAAATTTGCACAATGCCGCCAGAGTTTTACTTCTGAATGGAGTTTACTAAATTATATATAAAAAAAAAAAAAACTAAATGAAATGTAATTTACATGCACCTTGCAACCAAATTTATATATTGTCTGGGGGCTCGTCCGGGATGAGCAGTAAAAACTGTTCTTTGAGAAATATAATACAGAATAGGTGTTGATGTCTAGGACCACTCTTCTCCTTTAGGTCATTGACCCTTAAATAAAGAGGTAATGGTACTTTGCAGCATGCAATTTCCCTCTTGACGCCTACTACTGATAAGACGTTGATTACAATTATTTGAAAGAATAATTTAACAAATGGCTATTGTCAATTAAAATCATACTCTGTATTTAGATGAAGGATGCTACTATTTTTTTAAGAGCCCAAAGCTATAATCAGGGCCGTTTGAAGAAATTTGGGGGCCCCAAGCAAAAAATAAATAAAAAAGTGACTTTTCAAGTTGAGAGGGGGTTTGCGGCATACCTCTATCCTCCGCCTCACACGCACACACCGGCATATGTTGGTGTCAGCACAGGGGCCCCAGCAGGGAGGGCCCTTGCCCCATCGCTGCGTCCTCCTGCAGTCCGGTCGGCCGTGTACCATAACCGGGCAGTACAGGAGATTCAGTTTGCTGTTCCCGGGGCCGGACTTAAATGAAGTGAACACTCAGTGTGTGCACTTCCTGTCACTCTGGCCGGGAACATGAACCTGAATCTCCTGTACTGCGCAGTTATGGTACACGGCCGACCAGACTGCAGGAGGACGCAGCGGTGCGGCAAGGGCCCTCCCTGGCCAGCTCGGGGCCTCAGGCAATTGCTTGCTTTGCCTGTCGGGTTCCGATGGGCCTGGCTATAATGTCTGGATTGCTGACCTTAATACGTTAATTGTATTTAAGATGTTTCTATCCAGGAATGACTCATTTTTACAGTGTTATTATCTAAAACAGGGGTCTCCAAGCTTTCTAATGTAAAGGGCCAGTTTACTGTTTCTGATCACTCAAGTCTGGTACAGGACCTGAACTCTGATCACTACCATCCCTACTGTGTCCATCCTCTAGACATTCACTGCAGTGCACCTTCCTTCTTCAAACCTACTTCCTTGCATCTCGCCTAGTGTCCCCGGTGAACCTAAGGCCACGTACACAAGATCGAATTTATCTGCTAAAACCGGTCCGACGGACCGTTTCAGCAGACAAATTTGATCATGTGTACGGGCGAACAGACATGTTTTTCCAGCAGACAAATTTTAAAGCATGCTTTAAAATCTGTCTGCTGAAACCCGTCAGTCAGACATGTCCGCTGATAGTACACTAACCAGCGGACATATCTGTCCGCACATGCGTCGAATGGATTCGATGCATGCGTGGAAGTATTTAACTTCCTGGTTCAGTGACGTGGCGGCGTCAACGTCACCGCCGCTTCACCGCGCTGTCTGCCGGCGGGGATTTTGATTTGATTGTGTGTACACGATCAAACCAGCATATCCCAGGAGACAAATCCGATCAAAACGGTCTGTCAGACCGCTTTGATCGGATTTGTTTAGTCGTGTGTACGCGGCCTAAGATGGCCCAACCTGGGGTCAGAACGCAGTAAGAACTATCCCTACCATCAGGAGGTTGAATGAACACCAGACTCTGTGCCCTGGGAGATCTATGAGTCCTGATTGATCTGCCCCATGGTACCCTTATTTACTGTGAACCAGCTGCCGGCCTACACTTACACTTCTTGGGTAAGCCTACCATCTTTGATGTATACCTGTTTGCCTAGAGCAGTGGTTCTCAACCTGGGGGTCGGGACCCCCTAGGGGGTCGAATGGCAGTTTGCCAGGGGTCACTAAATCCTGGGCTGTTCCTGGAGCCTGCGTCCTCCCACTCAGCCTCTTTGCAGCTGCCCATTTAGTTCACGACATGGCTGGGGGCAGAGACTAGAGGTCAGCTGACCGGTGAGGAATGTTAAGGGGAGGGGCTGGAGGAGACCCCATGTCCTGATTTCGGCAAAGGTGTCACTGCTACGAGATACCACAAAGTTAGAGGCACATTGAAGTCAAAAAACAATGAGTAACACTTATAGTTGCCATTAAAAGTCCCCACTAAAGTTCTCAAACCAGCAGATGACCATGATCAAGCGCACCTAAGTTGGCTGATCAGAACTCGCCCCAAGCATTGCCACTGATCGCACCCACCACAAGCACTGCAACTCATCCCATTCCCCCACTAAGGAGAAAATAGAAAATACATGGAAGGGAGAGAAAAAGAGGGAGCAGAACAAAGAAAAAGGGAGAGAAAGAATAAGAGAAAGAACAAGAAAGACGGCTAGAGAGAGGGATGGGGAAAAAAACAAGGAATTAGGATATAAAGAGATAAAAGAAGTGCAAAGAGAAAGAGTGGTACGTCCTAAAATGTACCATAAGGGGTTTTAATACTGTACGAGTGGAAGGGACTTGAGGAGCGCTAAATGTCCCTGGGTTAGGGGCGCAAATTACTTGCTGACAACCCACGCTACGAAAATGATTTTACTGTTAGGGGTTTCCACAACAAGGGATGAGCTTCGCGTACGAAACGAACATATGTTCGACCAAATTTCGAACAAAAACGATAGTTCGCGGCAAATTCGAGTGAAACGAAACGACAGTTTTTAAAACTTTTTTCCCATTGATACTACTATCAATGGAAAAAAAAGTTTTAAAAACGGTCGTTTTTTCAGGAGTCCTGCTCCTGAAAAAACTACAGTTTTTAAGACTTTTTTCCATTGATACATATTCCCTGGGGCAAGACCCGGGTTCTGAAAGACGTTTTCCAACAATAACTTGAAAATTGGTCTTTAAAATGATCCCTATCCACAACTTGGGAACTTTTATCAAGGGGTCACAGCACTAGAAGGTTGAGAACCACTGGGCTAGAGGGTCCATATTTGTGCAGCCATTGGCTTGACAGAACAAAAAAAATCCCTCTATGCAATCAAGAGCAGGTAGGGCTTTTTGGGTTTACATACACTTTAACCCAAGTTTTCGCAAACTTTTTAGCTTGGAAGAACCTTTGGAATAACATTCAGGTCTTGAGAAACCGCTGCTGCTAATTACTAGATATACAGTATACATTAGCGTAAAAGGTAAATTAAGATATGGGAACAAATGAAAGAACAAGGATTAGTTTACACAAAGACCCGTTTTTTTCTGAAACCTGGAAAATGCACATAGAAAACTGTTTTCTATGTGCCCCAATCACACCACAATGCTTGTGTTGAAGGCCCCTCAAATGGACATTCTTTTGAAAATAGGTGCAGCTGGTTTGCAAATGGTGTCAAGAGGCCATCTACATCAGACTTAAACAGCCATCACTGACCAGGCATGGGGGCCTTCAAGACTATCTGTCACCACATATAATGCTTGGATAATAACATTTAAAGGTAAAGTTAATGCAGGTAATATCAGATTGCCTCTTGTGGGATCAGGAATGATTTTTTTTCTTTCTTTGCCTTCCTCTGAAACAGCTGTAGGTATAGGATTGTGTATACCGGTATGTATTTTTTCCTTTTATTTGTTGAACTAGATGGACTTGTGCCTTTTTTTCCAACCAGTAATTATGTAATGCTATTTTAACGCCTCTTCCCCAGAGTTTTGACGATAATTCACACCTTCAGCCAAGTAAATTGAGGATTATCATTTACAAAGCCTTTCTGACACCAAAGATGAGATTATGTAACTAGGACATGGTAGTTTTTACAACTTTCACACCTTCCATTCCGTTCTTGGACAACATCTGCCTTTCCATGGTTATTTGATCAAGGTGTGAGGCCTCGTACACACGACCGAGAATCTCGACGTAAAAGAAACATCGTTTTCCCCGACGAAATCCTTGTCAGGCTTGTCGAGAATCTTGTCAAGCTTTCTTTTTTTTTTTTTTAAAGTGTATTTTTGTGCGTGAACTCGAGAGAGAGGAGCCGGACTGCAGGAGTTGGTAGTAGGCAGACCCTCCCCCCGGAGGCATTCGCCATCCTTCTCCATGCCCCTGGTGGCAATGGCGGGTGTGAAGGGGGGCCTCCCACTCACCCTGCTCCTCTTGGGAGCCCAACTGGGGCGTGAGGGGGCCTAGCCCACCCAGCCAGCCAGCCCCGTAGGTCCTTCGCCTCTCTTTATTTTAGGAGACCGAATGGCCAAAGTGCGTGTGTTTTAAACCAATTTCGTGTGCGTGCAAGTGTGGTGGTTTTTGTGGGGAGGGGGGTGGGCGTACTAAGCACAGGCGTACCTTGCATAGCACACCCACCGGGAGCCGGGCTGAGACCACCAAACTCAATTCACATGTAGCTGAGACCGGGATCCGAACCCTTGGCTGCAGAGGTGAATGGCTTGTCAGCGCAGTGCCAATCACGTTGAGCCACCACAGCTTCTGTCAAGCTTTCTTTGCCTACACACCGTCAAGACAAAATCTCGTCGTTCTTAAACGTGGTGACATTCAACACATACGACGGCACTATAAAGGGGAAGTTCCATTCCACTGGCGCCACCATTGGGGCTGCTTTTGCTAATCTCATGTTACTGCGTGTTAGTAAAAGTTTAGTGAGAGACGATTCAAGCTACTTAAATGCTACTTTTACCGAAGGTGCGCTCCCGTCTCATACTTTATTCTGAGCATGCGCGGGTTTCTAAGCATACACACAAATGTGTTTCTCCTTGTAAACCAGCCCGAAGAGAAACACGACGAGGAAATTGAGACTCCCGACGAGAAAAAAGAGAACTTGTTCTCGACAAAAAACATACACACGACCGTTTTCCTCGGCAAAAAAGCTCTGCCACCATTTTTCTTGATGGATTTTGTCGAGTCGTGTGTACGAGGCCTCGGTTCTAGCTCTATCAATAAAAATGCTAAGGTGTTTTTTGGCCACTGATTACAACTGAAGACATTGCTTAGAGAAACTACGAAACATCTTCAACCTAACAGAACAAGTCCAATTGAAAGTGACCAACTTCTACTAGATATACAGGTGAAACTCAAAAAATTTGAATATCGTGCAAAAGTTCATTTATTTCACTAATGCAAAGGTGAAACTAATATATGAGATAGACTCATTACATGCAAAGCAAGATAGTTCAAGCCGTGATTTGTCACAATTGTGATGATTATGGCTTACAGCTCATGAAAACCCCAAATCCACAATCTCAGAAAATTAGAATATTACATGCAATCAATAAAACAAAGATTGTACATAGAAAAAATATTGGACCTCTGAAAAGTATAAGCATGTACTTTTAGTTGGACCATTGGCTGACTGTACTAACAGAGGAACCGTTCAGAAGAGAGCTATAAGACTTGGCTCATTGAAAAGAGATAACAAAATACTGCAGATATATGTGCCCAGCTCAAATTTCATGAATCGGGTTTACATCCACTTTAATGGTACATAACGTTTTTTTTTTTTTTTTATGGTACTCAGTTTCTCTTCTGTATGTTCACACAAATCCATGACTACATAGTTACATAGTAGGTGAGGTTGAAAAAAGACACAAGTCCATCAAGTCCAATCTATGGTCCAGATTCAGGTAGGAGAGCGGATCTTTATTCTGGAGTAACGTTCGTCATTTAGGTTACTCCGGCGAAACTTTAGGAGCAAGTACTGTATTCACAAAGCACTTGCTCCTAAAGTTGCAGCGGCGTACCGAAAATGAGCCGGTGGAATTCAAATTGGGCTGATAGGGGGCGTGTATTATTTAAACTAGGCGCGATCCCGTGACGAACGTACTGCGCATGCGTCGACTGTCAGTGCAACGTCAATGACGTCAATCCCCATTCACGGACATTTTACGCAAACGACGTAAAACTTTTTCAATTCAACGCGATCACGACGGCCATACTTAACATAGGATACTCCACCTAGGGGGCATGTTTTTCTTTCCACCGCGTATCGCTTACTGAAACGTCGGAAAGTCACTGCGTCGGGCCCGCGTACGATCGTGAATTGCCGTCTCTCACTGATTTACATATTCTTGGCGTAAATCAGCGGGAACGCCCCGAGCACCCATTTTAAAATTGCAGTTCCGATACGACGGCGAAATACAATTACGCCGTTCGTATCTGAACTCAATCTCGGCGTATCTTGTTTTCTGCATACAGAAAACAGATAAGCCGGCTCAAAGTGTGAGTTATGCTGGCGTATCACTGATACTCCAGCGTAACTCTACCTGAATCTGGCCCAATGTGCATAATTATATGTCAGTATTACATTGTATATTCCTGTATGTTGTGGACGTTCAGGTGCTTATCTAATAGTTTCTTGAAACTATCGATGCTCCCCACTGAGACCACCGCCTGTGGAAGGGAATTCCACATCCTTGCCGCTCTTACAGTAAAGAACCCTCTACTTAGTTTAAGGTTAAACCTCTTTTATTCAAATTTTAGTGAGTGGCCACGTGTCTTGTTAAACTCTCTTCCGCGAAAAAGTTTCATCTCTATCGTGGGGTCACCATTATGGTATTTGTAAATTGAAATCATATCCCCTCTCAAGTGTCTCTTCTCCAGAGAGAATAAATTCAGTGCTCGCAACCTTTCCTCATACAGTACCTGACCACGATATTGTACATGATTGCGGTCAGGCAGCGCGACATTGGCCACCAGCAAATCCCCATCACGGGAGCCAGCGCCAAGCTCTGTTGCTCCTCCCGCTCACCGCCGACAATACATTCCTATGGATGCGCTGCATCTCGTGGGGGCGGTGAACGCGAGAAGCACAGCTTCGCAGCGGCAATATCCAATGCGATCCCATCGTGTTGGATATACAAAATCGGTGGCACCTACTGTAATGCCCTGTACACATAATCGGTTCGTCTGATGAAAATGGACCGTTTTCATCGGACGAACTGATCGTGTGTTGGCCCCATCGGTTTGTTTCCCATTGGTGAAAAAAATAGAACCTGTTTTAAATTTTTCTTATGGTTAAAAAACCGATAGAAAAAACGATCGTCTGTGGGGAAATCTATCGGTCAAAAATCCACGCATGCTCAGAATCAAATCGACCCATAGTCGGAAGCATTGAACTTCATTTTTTTTTCCTGTCGCTGTGTTTTATGTCACTGCGTTGGACACGGTCGGATTTTTAACCAATGATGTGTAGGCAAGACTGATGAAAGTCAGCTTCATCGGATATCTGATGAAAAAATCCATCGGTCCGTTTTAGCTCTGGAATAAATCCCCATTTTAATGCATGCCAATATTTGGTTTGCTTTGTTAGCAGCAGCTTGGCATTGCATGCCATTGCTGAGCCTATCATCTACTAGAACCCCCAGGTCTTTTTCCATCCTAGATTCCCCCAGAGGTTCTCCAGCCAGTGCATAAATTGCATTTGTATTTTTGCCACCCACATGCATCATTTTTAATTTTTCTACATTGAATCTCATTTGCCATGTAGTTGCCCGCCCCTTACGTATTTTGTTCATAGTTGTACATTTTACTAGATATAGTCAGGGCTTTTTTCTCAGACAATAGGTGCTGAAACTCAACCACAACCCCCCCAAAACCCCTCCCACAAACACACCCTCCAAATCACATCAAATAGTAGGTGTGGTCAGATTTCAAACAGTAGAAGGGTCTTAAAGGGGCATTTAATACCAGGATTACATTACATACAGAGTGCAAAGCTCAGGGGGGTTACACACAGAGTGCAGAACTGTCACTTGTAAACAAAGAAACTGGACTTCTGTGTTTACAAGTGATTGTGGGAAACAGGCACCAAAGGGTCTAAGCCAGAGGTGGTGGAACCAAGTTCCACCAAGTTCCCCCTAAAAAAAAGCCCTAGATATAGACAAGTGATTTTTTTCTTTAATACGCTGGTGGTGCACCCAATGTGACAAAGGCACAATATACTTGTGTGTTGCTGCAATGTAGAAATGGAACATAAGCTCATTATACAAATGTGTACACAGTAGGTAGCATTCAGGGCCCTTTGAATAAACAGGCAACTCTATCCAATGTGTAAATCGATCACTATTTTTGGTCACTATTGTTCGGTGCTTTATGGCACATTTTTAATGGATGATCTGGGTGTGCGTAGGAAGACAAAGTGCAAAAATGTGAGCACCTAACAATGTGTGGAATGTACATTGACAAGTATCCGAGAAAGCTGGCTGAGCCAGTTCTACTAATCCATGGACTGGCAGAACCTGACGGGCAATTCAGCCATTGGTCAAAGACAACCGGAGCCGAGCACTCCCGTGTGGGTGGCCAGAGTAACGAGGTGTAACTTATTCTGTGAAGACTTCATTTGATTACATTTGCATTATTTCGATATTGTAACATTGTTATGTTCTACAGTATGTAAATGCACACGAACAATGCGGCTGTATTTTAAAGAGCAGCAAGCCAGCGATCTGCCAGTGCAATGTAACCCTATCACTGACCTGATGTAATGTTCAATTAATTGGAACTAATCTACAGGAAAAAAAGGTAAATGCACAAAAAATATATAAATATGGCAGCTTTTTAAATCGGTAACTAACCCCAAACAAAAAATGTAATATACAGTGCATCCGGAAAGTATTCACAGCTCTTCACCTTTTCCACATTATATTATGTTACAGCCTTATTCCAAAGCGGAGCGGAGAAAGCGGAGAAGTCGGAAGAAGACTCCCGAAGTCGGAAGAAGGGAGAAGACCAGGCCACCGCTAGTAAAAGAGCTGAAAGAAGATAGTGGAGGAGCCCGGCAGAAGGCAGAAAGAACCATAGAGTGGAGAAGTCGCAAGAAGACCCCCGGAGCTGCCTAATAAATTACTTTAAAAACCTGTCTAGTGTTTTTTTTTTTCTTGACACTTTTTCCCCCCAGGTGAATGGGTACCCCATACTCATTCACATAGGGGGGGCTGGGATCTGGGGGCCCCCCTTATTAACCTGTTGCCGACTGCCCACCGTCATATTACTGTAGGACGGTGGCTCTCCTGGGTGAGAGCCCGTAGCTATAGGTCTGCATTAAAGCGGCCACTAGGGGGCGCGTGCCCGCTCGCCCCCGAGTCCCACGCGTGTGCCCGGCGGGTACGATCGCCGCCGGGCACACTCGATTGCTTGTTACAGAGCGGGGACCGGGAGCTATGTGTGTAAACACAAAGCTCCCGGTTCTGTCAGCGGGGGAAGCGCTGATCTTCTGTTCATGCAATGTATGAACAGAAGATCAGTGATTTCCCCTAGTGAGTCCACCCCCCCATACAGTTAGAACACACCCAGGAACACACTTAAGCCCTTCCCCGCCCCCTAGTGTTAACCCCTTCACTGCCAATGGCAATTTTTATAGTAATCCAATGCATTTTTATAGCATTGATCGTTAAAAAAATGCCAATGGTCCCAAAAATGTGTCAAAAGTGTCCGAAGTGCCCGCCATAATGTCGCAGTACTGAAAAAAAATGCTGATCACCGCCATTACTAGTAAAAAAAAAAAAACATTAAAAATGCCATAAAACTACCCCCTATTTTGTAAACGCTATAACTTTTGCGCAAACCAATCAATAAACGCTTATTATGATTTTTTTAACGAAAAATATGTAGAAGAATACGTATCGGCCTAAACTTAGGAAAAAAAAAGTTTTTTTATATATTTTTGGGGGATATTTATTATAGCAAAAAGTAAAAAATATTGCATTTTTTTCAAAATTGACGCTCTATTTTCATTTATAGCGCAAAAAATAAAAACCGCAGAGATGATCAAATACCACCAAAAGAAAGCTCTGTTTGTGGGGAAAAAAGGACGCCAATTTTGTTTGGGAGCCACGTCGCACGACCGTGCAATTGTCAGTTAAATCGACGCAGTGCCGAATCCCAAAAAGTGCTCTGGTCAGGAAGGGGGTGAATTCCTCCCGGGCTGAAGTGGGTAAAGGGGGCTCCTGGATTCCGATAAGCCCCCCACTCGCAGACCCTGACAACCAACGGCCAGGGTTGTCGGCAAGAGGCCCTTGTCCCCATCAATTGGGACAAGGAGCTTTGGGGTGGGGGGCCGCAGGACGCCCCCCTGCCTCAAAGCACCTACCCCCCATGTTGAGGGCATGCGGCCTGGTACGGTTCAGAAGGGGGGGCGCTTGCTCGTCCCCACCCCCTTTCCTGACCGGCCTGGCTGTGTGCTCGGATAAGGGTCTGGTATGGATTTTGGGGGGCCCTAAGGGCCTCGTATGCTCTTGGAGGGGGAACCCATGCCGGTTTTTTATTTAAAATTTGGCATGGAGTTCCCCCTCCTGGAGGCGACTTCAAGTAGCGTTGTGATTCACGGCGCGGTGACTCGGTGACGTTGAGTCGTGTCTGAGCCAAAGTCGCCTCTCAAAGTTACAGCTAATGCTTTGAAAGTCGTGAAATCTTGCCCCTATGTCTGCTGTCCATCGGACCGTTTTCAGCGGACATATCCCCTCTCTTAATGTGACACAAATGACATATGTGATATAGATGTGATATGACCAAAATAAAAACAATAAATATGTCAATTAAAACATTAGTAAAAAAAGTGCTCATGTGCATCCAAGTGCTTTGTAACACAGATATAAGTGTCCGGTGGTATATAGGGAACAACCATAGTCCCACTTTAACCACTTGCTTATTGGGCACTTAAACCCCCCTCCTGCCCAGACCAATTTTCAGCTTTCAGCGCTGACGCACTTTGAATGACAATTGTGTGGTCATACAACACTGTACCCAAATTACATTTTTATATATTTTTTCCCCACAAATAGAGCTTTCTTTTGGTGGTACTTAAACACCTCTGCGGTTTGAATTTTTTGTTAAAAATATGAAAATACAGAATTAAAAATAATAATTATATATTTTGTTATAAAATTTAGCAAACTGCTAATTTTTCTCCTTCATTGATGTACGCTGATGAGGCTGCTCTGATGGGCACTGATGGGCTGCACTGATGGGCATTGAGAGGTGACACAGAGGTGGCACTGATGGGTGGCACTGAAGGGCAATGATAGGTGACACTGGTGGGCACTGAGAAGTGGTACTAAAAGGTGGCATTGATAGGTGGCACTGATGGCTGGCAGTGATGGGCACTGATGGGTGGCAGTAATGGGCACTGATAGGCAGCACTGCTAGGTGGCACTGATGAGGCACTGATTGGCACCACTGGTGGGCATTAATAGGTGGCACACATGGGCATTAATAGGTGGCACACATGGGCATTAATAGGTGGCATGCATGGGCATTGATGGCACGCATGGGCACTTGCAGGTGGCACTGGCAGGGGGTACTGTGAGGAGGTATTGATGGCACAGAGGAGGCAGATTTTTTTTCACCTCACGCTCTTAGCGTGAGGTGAAAAAAGAAAAAATGATTGCCGTCTTTTGTTTACATCACATGATCAGCTGTCTTTGGCTGACAGCTGATCACGTGGTAAGAAGCCGGGACCGGGCCCCTTCCTCGGATCTGTTATCACCCGAGTCTCAGTGACTCAGTTGATCACAGCGTCCGCGCCCTGCAGCGGCATGCGGGGAGCGCATTTGGGGTCCGCGCTGCAGCTGTCATTCGGCTGTAGCGCGGGCGCCAAGGGGTTAAATAGCAAAAAGTTTTTTTTATAAAATAATGCTGCGGCAGTCCTGTTGAAAAAAGTGCATATCCGTGGTATCCAGTAATAGCACTGCTGACATGCTTATAAATCCATCTAAAAATGATTGACAGGTGGTGCAGATCATGCATTGGTGCTCTTATTCCGGTGACCCCCTAGGTATTAAATGCTCACCTTGGAGCGTGTGACTTGGCAATTACGCGCAGTCAGTACACGCTTGTGAACCACTCCTGGGTTCTATAAAGGTAACAGCCTCCTGGGCTTCTCACGCAGTATCTTGAGAGTAATTTGGGGAAAAAAAGCCTTGATAGTCGCTTGAAACGTTTTATTAAACAAATAAGAACAATCCCCCAATGGGGTACTCACATGCAGGGATGCTGTTAGAAATAATGGGACCCAGTACAGCCTACCTGGCAGGCCCCCCCCCCCCCCCAATATATCAAGACCATATTTTCACCAAAAAAATACACAAAAATCATTATTAGCGGACACAAACATAACAAAGAACCTGTGTAAATTAGCCCTTTTTTATTTGTGTTTTACATTTAGAGAAAATAATAAAATTCACAGTAACAGGGGGGCACCCGGGGGGGAGGGGGGGGTCCGAAGCAGGCAGAACAGGGAAGGGAATCAGTGATCAGTGTCAGAAAAGCAATTACAGGAATGATGCCCTGTGTCTGTGTTTCTCCCTGCAGCAGCTGAAAGTCGAGAGGAGGGGGAAAAACTGCATCATCAGGGCACAGGACATCTTTCTGTAACTGCCCCTCCGCCAAACCACACTTATTCCCCCTGCTGTTTGGGCCCCCCTGTGTGCCCGGGCCCCCTACACCCCCCCCCCCCTAAGTGTGAACCGAGCATTAGTGTCCAATTTTTACTAAATTACTACAAAAAAATAAAAATAAAATAAACATCCCATAGTTTTTAGACGCTATAACTTTTGCGCAAACCAATCAATATACGCTTATTGGAATTTTTGTTTACCAAAGCAGAATACAAAGTGGCCTAAACTGATAGACATTTTTTTTTTTTTTTTTTTATTGGATATGTTTTATAGCAGAAAGTAAAAAATATTGTTTGTTTTTTTCAAAATTGTCGGTCGATTTTGGTTTATAGCAGAAAAAAAACCCAGCAGGTGATCAAATACCACCAAAAGAAAGCTCTATTAAAGAAATAAAATTATTCAGGTACACGATCGCACAACCGCGCAATTGTCAGTTACAGTAACGTGGTGCCGTATCGCAGAAAATGGCCTGGTCATGAAGAGGGGTAAACCTTCCGAAGGGCAAGTGGCTAAGCAGCAGCAGGGTTGTCATCCAAGGAATACATGTTCTGGCTGGATGCAAATTGACCACCCACCCCCAGTGATTGACAGAAGTTTCCTCATAGGGTGCATTACTGGCACTACAGATGGCGGGTACTTTAACCGCTTGCCGACCGCCGCACGACCATTTACGTCAACAGAATGGCACGGGCAGGCAGATTGGCGTACAGGTACATCCCCTTAAATCTGCGAGTGCGGCTGCGGGTCCCAGGAACTCAATGTTCCCGGAAATCCTGCAATTGCGGTCGGCAAGGGCAGAACAGGGGGAATGCCTTTGTAAACAAGCCATTTCCCTATTCTGCCTAGTGACACCGTCACTGATGACCGCTCCCGATTACAGGGAACGGTCATCAGTGACAGTGTCACATGTAGCCACGCCCCCTAACAGTAAGAATCACTTCCTAGGGAACACTTAACCCCTGCAGTGCCACCTAGTGGTTAACCCATTCACTGCCGGTGTAATTTTTACAGTAATCAGTGCATTTTTATAGCACTAATCGCTGTAAAAATGACAATGGTCCCAAAATAGCATCAAAAGTGTTTGATGTGTCCGCCATAATGTTGCTGATCACCGCCATAACTAGTAAAAAAATAAATATTAATAAAAATGCCATAAAACAGTCCCCTATTTTGTAGACATATAACTTTTTCGCAAACCAATCAATAAACGCTAATTGCGATTTTTTTTTTTTTACCCAAAATATGTAGAAGAATACGTATCGGCCTAAACTGTGGAACAAAATGATTTTTTTTTATAGATTTTTGGGGGATATTTATTATAGCAAAAAGTTAAAAATATTGAATTTTTGTCAACATTTTCGCTCTTCTTTTGTTTATAGCGCAAAAAATAAAAACCGCAGAGGTGATCAAATAACACCAAAAGAAAGCTCTATTTGTCAGTTAAAGCGTCGCAGTGCCAAATCGCAAAAAGTGGCCTGGTCTTTGACCACTAAAATGGTCCGGGGCTGAAGTGGTTAATCAATGCCTCAGATCGCACATGCACAGAGAAGAAATGGATCCTTGACCTGCAAGGATTTTAGAAGGTGGCTTTAGTTATCCTTTTAGAAGAAATATTGTTGTATAAGGACAAGGTTCCCCCATTGCTGGCGATGCAATGAAAACTCTTCTCGTTTCAGAGACTTTGATATAGGAACCCTTTGACACCTTTGCTTCCCCTCTGGTACATTAATGTGCAAGTTTCAATCATGCCTTTTTATATGACTATAGTGTTGTGACTTCCAAGGTAGCCCCAGGCTTCTTGGCTCTGCTTTCCTCATCCACACCCTTTATATACACAGCAGCCGGATCGTAATATTGGAATATAATGTGTATTCTATGACTCATGATGAGTACATGTGAAGGCATCGGTCTAGCACCGCTTACGGCAGAGGGCATTGATGGCACACTTCATATTCCCTGATATAGGTCTATAGAAAGGTTTATGTCCTAATCGTAAAAAAAAAACAAAAAACAACTCCATAGAAAAAGAAAGAAAAAGTAAAAGCAAAAACTTTTCAAGCAGTTGTGATAGGAGCCATTTTTTTTAATTGGGGTTTAATGGATCCCTGAGGTTCTTCGAGCTGCGTCTGACTGGACTCCCATTAGATGGTGCCACTATAATTCTGGGGCCAGCGGCATGACACCAATCTATTTTTATTACAGGTACCTATATAGCAAAGTCAATTTACATATACACTTGCCTACACCTAGTTAGGAACATTCAACCCTTTCATTGTTCTCCAGTTAACCCTTTGATTGCCTTGTCATAGTGCATTTTATTTTATTGATCAGTGTCACAGGCGGCTTCAGATAGCATCAGAGCCCGTTAGTGTCCCTCCCAACTGCCATCAGATAGTGTTAGATTGCCTGCTACACTATTTCCATCCACAGTTAACCCCTTGATTGCCAGCAACAATATAACAGTGACGCTATAACCCCCATTACTAGTAAAGTTTCTGAATGATATGATCGGTATCTTGATCATGATCAGAATTATAATAGTGTCCCCAATAGTATAGTGTCCCCAGTAATATAGTGTCCCCAATAGTATAGTGTTCCCAATAATATAGTGTCCCCAATAGTATAGTGTCTCCAATAGTATAGTGTTCCCTATAATATAGTGTCCCCAATAGTATAGTGTCCCCAATTGTATAGTGTCTCCAATAGTATAGTGTCTCCAATAGTATAGTGTCCCCAATAGTATAGTGTTCCCAATAATATAGTGTCCCCAATAGTATAGTGTCCCCAATTGTATAGTGTCTCCAATAGTATAGTGTCTCCAATAGTATAGTGTCCCCAATTGTATAGTGTCCCCAATAATATATTGTTCCCAATAGTATAGTGTCCCCAATTGTATAGTGTCCCCAATTGTACAGTGTCCCCAATAATATATTGTTCCCAATAGTATAGTGTCCCCAATTGTATAGTGTCCCTACATAATATAGTGTCCCCAATAGTATAGTGTCTCCAATAGTATAGTGACCCCAATAGTATAGTGACCCCAATAGTATAGTGTCTCCAATTGTATAGTGTCCCCAATTGTATAGTGTCCCCAATTGTATAGTGTCCCCAATTGTGTAGTGTCCCCAATTGTGTAGTGTCCCCAATTGTGTAGTGTGCCCAATTGTATAGCGTCCCCATTAGTATAGTGCCCCCAATAATATAGTGTCCCCAATAGTATAGTGTCCCCAATAAAATAGTGTCCCCAATAGTATAGTGTCTCCAATAGTATAGTGTCCCCAATAGTATAGTGTCTCCAATAGTATAGTGTCCCCAATAGTATAGTGTCTCCAATAGTATAGTGTCCCCAATAGTATAGTGTCCCCAATAATATAGTCTCCCCAATTGTGTAGTGTCCTCAATTGTGTAGTGTCCTCAATTGTGTAGTGTCCCCAATTGTGTAGTGTGCCCAATTGTATAGCGTCCCCATTAGTATAGTGCCCCCAAAAACACAGTTTGGTTTTTACATGTAGTAAAATGTTGGTAAAAACCAAACTATGTTTTTTGGGGACGCTATACTATTGGGGACACTATATTATTGGGGACACTATACTATTGGGGACATTATACAGTTAGGGACACTATAGCAGAATAAAATGTAACAGAATACATTTTGGCCTAAATTTATGACCAAATTTGATTTTATTGGATACGTTTCTAACAGAAAGTAGAGAATATATATTGGTCTTTTTTTTAATTTATATAATAAAAAATAAAAAACCCAGTGGTGATCAAATACCATCAAAAGAAAGCTCTTTTTGCGTGGAATGTCGCATTACTGAGCAATTACCAGTTAAAGCGGATGGCCTTATTAAAACAAAATATTAAAAGCCAGCAGCTACAAATACTGCAGCTGCTGAATTTTAATATTAGGACACTTACCTGTCCTGGAGTCCAGCAGAGAGACGAGCGTTCGCTCGTCTCTGCTGCTCCCCCCTCCATCCACGGTGAGGGAACCAGGAAGTGAAGCGCTCCGGCTTCACTGCCCGGTTCCCTACGGCGCATGCGCGAGTCACGCTGCGCCCTCCGATTGGCTCCCGCTGTGTGCTGGGAGCCGAGAGTTCCCAGCACACAACGGGGGCAATGGGATGCTAGGAAAACCCGTCTTTTGCCCGACTCTGCTGTGGCCAGAAGTGGGTGCAAATACCTGTCTTTAGACAGGTATCTGCACCCCCCTCCCCCTGAAAGGTGTCAAATGTGACACCGGAGGGGGGGGAGGGTTCCGATCAGCGCGACTCCACTTTAGGGTGGAGATCCGCTTTAACCACTTGCCACCAAATCACGTACATGTACGTCATTTTGAGGACGTAGTTGTACCAGCGTGATGCCTGCAGTAGAGGCATCACCCTGGTACCGTTTTTTACAGCAGGCGATCGACATTCATGTGATAACAACTGATGTGGCTAATTAGCTGCTCAGCTGCTATCACAAGTAGCGGGATGGGACTTTCTCCCCCTTCCAACACCTTTCGCTGCTCTGCCTGGGTCTCCCGGCCAGCCAGAGACCCAAACAAAGCCGGTTTACTTGGAATCCAATGGCGCTGATTAAGAAAAAATGAAAAAATATCCAAAAACACAGGTTCTGCCGTTTTGAATACTTTGAAGTGCAGAGGAGGGGTTCTTTCAGACCCCAGATCGCCCCACAAAGAGTACCTGTTGCTGCCTATTACTGTCACAAGGGATGTTTACATTCCTTATGACAGCAATAAAAGTGATCAGAATCTTTATTGATTTAAAGAAACAGTGTAAAAAAAAAAAAATGAAATACAAAACAAAATAAGATTTTTTTTTTTTAAAGTGCACCCGTCCCCGCGTGCCAAATAAATTGCATACATAAGTGGCGCCCGAAAATGTAAACAGTGTTCAAACCACACATGTTAGGTATCGCTGCGATCGTTAGAACGAGAGCAATAATTATAACTCTAGACTTTCTCTGTATCTCTAAACAGGTAACCGTTAAAAGTTTTTAAAATGTCGCCTATGGAGATTTTTAAGTACCGTTGTTTATTGCCATTCCACAAGTGTGCGCAATTTTAAAGCGTAACATGTTAGCTATTTATTTATTTACTTGGTGCAACATCATCTTTCACAATACACAACAAAAATTGGGCTAACTTTACAGTTTCACTTTTTTTAATTCAGTGAAGTGCATTTTTAATTGAAAAAAATTACATTTGAAAGACCGCTGCGCTAATACCGTGTGACATAAAATATTACAACAAATGGCATGTTATTCTCCAGAGTCTCTGCTAAAAAAAAATATATATATATATATATATATATCTATATATATCTATATAGATATATATATATATATATATCTATATATCTATATAGATATATATACACACACACACACACATACTGTTTTGGGTTTTATAAATAATTTTGTAGCAAAAAATACTGATTTTAACTTGTAAACAAGTGTAAAAAAAAAGGCTTGGTCTTGAAGCTGTTAAAGTAGCGCAGTGCTGAATAGCAAAAAAAAGCCCTGGTCATGAAGGGGGTAAAAGCCTCTGGAGGTGAAGTGGTTAAGGCTTGACATATTTGAAATCTTTTTTACTCGACTCAACCTCGTCTTTTATATTTTACCCAAAAAATGGGTAATATATTGTGTTTCTGTGCACTAAAATATATATATATATATATATTTTTAAATGTATGCATTTAATAAAAATGTGTGTTAATATCATAAAATATAATATTTGGGGGTAATACTCGGACCTAAAATGTGAATTCTTATGTGCGGAAAAAAAAACAGCTCTAGAAAAAAGTGTGTGAAAGACTACAAATGAACACTGATCTATATAAAGTTACCAAAAAAACAAAACAAAAAAAAATAGAAAACATGTATAAAAATACAAAATAAAACAGGCAAACTCGATGGACTGTTCGGGCCAGATTCAGAGAGCCATTACGCCTGTCTAACTGGTGTTAGACTGGAGTAATTTCCAATTACGCGCGTTTTCTAGCTAGTCGAAAACCTCAAACCATGAATAGACGGCTGCAGGCTTCAATTCAACTGGATTACGTGTTCGTACGCCTTCGGATCTACGCTGCAATAAAATTGCGGCCACTGGGTGGACTTCCGTCGTTTTCCGCGTCGGGGTATGCTACAGTAATGAGCTTTTGCCGACGATCCCTGAAATTACGATCTTCAATCGCAATCTCTTACGGCACCTTTAGTCATCTTTTATTTGCGTAACACTATACCAGCTTTTTGCTGCTCTAATATTAGACAGCCCATGTTAAGTATGGCCGTCGTTCCCCCCCCGAATTTCTACGTTTTCCGACGTCTTTTATTATTTTTAACGTAAGTCGTCCGGGAATAGGAATGTTCGTAAACGCCGCTACTCAAACAACGAATGACGTAACGACGTGATTTTGCGCAATGCACGGCGGGAAATTTCAGAACGGAGCATGCGCAGTTCGATCGCCGCGGGGACGCGCTTAATTTAAATGCTTCACGTCCCCCAATCGCGTATTTCGATTACGCGGCGAGAAATAGACTACGCCGCCGTAGCGTACGGGCAAAAATCTACCAGGATTCGGTGTAGAGCCTGGTAAAATACAGCAGCGTAGGGTATTTCGATTACGCAGCGGAATATTAAGTGTATGTGAATCTACCCCTTCGTTCTTTTTTCTTCCATCACTTTTCTATGTTTCTATGAACAATCTCTCTGTGTTTTAGGTAGGCTTAACTAGATTGTAAGCTCTAATGCAGTGTTTTTCAACTCCAGTCCTCAAGGGCACACCAACAGGTCAAGTTTTCAGGATTTCCCTCAGATGAAATAGCTGTGGTGATTACTAAGGCAGTGAAACTGATCAAATCACCTGTGCAAAATAATGGAAAGCCTGAAAACATGACCTGTTGGTGTGCCTTGAGGACTGGCAGTTGAAAAACACTGCTCTAATGAGCAGGGCCCTCTGATTCCTCCTGTATTGATTTGTATTGTAACTGTACTGTCTGCCCTTGTGTTGTAAAACACTGGGTAAACTGTTTGCGCTATATAAATCCTGAATAATAATAATAATAATAATAAAGAAAAAATTAATACAATTATAATTTTAACAAAAACAGTAGTGTTGTCACGTTATACAGTCCATTATATACATTCAGAATGACTGTCCGACACCAAGATCAATATCAGAGGACTTCTGAGATGACACATAAGAAGTTTATGGTAGAAGTTTATGGCCAAAGAGACACATCATGACATTTTGGACACAAATCAAAGCCGCTGCTCAATGATCAATGATTAGATGTCTGGAGAGTAATATTTAGGTTCCGTACCGCATTGATCACAATATTGTACGTTGGTAGCGCATTCCTTATTGCCGCAGGGAGATCGTCAATTATAGTAAAACTTGTTGTGCAAGTTGATATTCCATTAATTGATTAGACATTTACTACTAACTGCAGAGAGGTCGATATTTTCTCCGAAGTCTGATGGGTACATTAATATATAGGAATTTTAAGAGGAAATTCTTAACCGCTTCAGCCCCGGAAGATTTTACCCCCTTCCTGACCAGAGCACTTTATACAATTCGGCACTGCGTCGCTTTAATAACCGACAATTGCGCAGTCGTGCGACGTTGTAGCCAAACAAAATTGATGTCCTTTTTTTTTTCCACAAATAGAGCTTACTTTTGGTGGTATTTGATCACCTCTGCAGTTTTTATTTTTTGCGCTGTAAACAAAAGAACACAATATCTTTCAGCAAGCTATTGCTCCCAACGCTGCAGGCCGGCGTAGGTGAAAGTGGGAGTGACCCCATGCAAATGATAGTCCGAGCATGGTGCAGTGTTTTACGCCTGGCGTATTAAGAACTGCGTATGCGCCGTGACGTTGCTGTGACGTGGAGGCATAAAAACTGCACCCTTATGCGCATGCTCACCACCACGCCGGCACAACTGCCTAAGCTACGCCGGATCACCATGTACGCCGTGAACGCAACATACGCCAAATACGCCGGCCTGTGTTCTCTGGTGCAGACCTTTGCATGCCTGTTGCCGGGTTACGCCTCATCTATGGGGAATAACTTTACGCCGGACATACAATTTATGCGCAGCGTGCGTCGGGTGGATGTACGTTCGTGAATTGGTGTATTTCCCTCATTTGCATGTTTGAATGCCTAATCAATGGGAGCAGCAACATGCGTCCAGACGAAAAGTACGCCCACGCTGCGCCGGAGTATGTAAGCTACATCGGCCAGTATTTGGGCTTATGTTGGTTTGTGAGTCTGGCGCACATATACACCGGCGCAAATTTGCACTTACCGGCGCACATTTGCACTTACGTCGGCGTAACTGCTTTGTGAATCTGGGCCATAGTGTCTACAAAATAGGGGATAGCATTATGGCATTTTTATTTATTTTTTACTAGTAATGGCGATTTTTTTCGGGACAGCGATATTATGGCGGACACATCGGACACTTGACACATTTTTGGGACCATTGACAATTTTACATCGAGCAGTGCTATAAAAATGCACTGATTACTGTAAAAATGTGACTGGCAGGAAAGTGGTTAACACTAGGGGGCGATCAAGGGGTTAATTGTGTTCCCTCTGTGTGTTCTAACTGAAGGGGGAGATGGGACTTACTAGGGTAAATTACAGATTGCTGTTCATACATTGCATGAACACACAGATTCCGATTCTCGCTGTGTCACAAGCGATCACAGGTGCCCGGCGGTCATCGCACCCGCCAGGCACTTGCATCGGCTCTGTGGACGAGTAGCTGGTGCGTGCCTCTGGTGCCACACGCCCGCCCCTAATGGCCACAGGGCGAGGCGACATAGCATAACGTTGTTTCGCCCAGCCGAGCGATGCTGCCGCAGTAAAACTGTGGTGGCTGATCGGCAAGTGGTTAATGGTAACCATCATGTGAATGCAATAGCAGGGTTCTTCAAACTGTGGTCCCTGGGCCGAATGCAACCCTTCGCTTGCCTTTATCCGGCCCTTGGGGCACTTTTCCTCCCACTGACACCAAGGGGACACTAACAATAGGGCATTCTGTAAATGTAATATTTTTTTGCTCCCAGTGATGCTGGGGCATTTTCTACTTCCACTGGCCACTCTGGTCCCCCTAAAGTCTGAAGGACAGTAAACTGGCCCTTTGTTTAGAGAGTTTGGTGACCCCTGATCTATAGCAGGGGTCTCCAAACTTTCTAAACAAAGGGCCAGTTTACTGTCCTTCAGACTTTATGGACTGTGGCCAGTGGAAGTAGAAAATGCCCCATCGTCAGTGGAAAACCCATGCCCCAACATTGGTTTTAGTGGAAGGAATAGTGCCCTATTGTTATCCATGGGAGGTATAGCACTCCTCCGTGGGTGGATGAGTGCAAGCAAAGTGCCACATCTGGCCCCAGGGCCACAGTTTGGAGACCACTGATCTATAGGATGGAATTTGTCTAAATCCACTGATAGGAAGGGTTGGGTAAAACGCACAAAGTGTGCCATTTTAAAGTCACCCCTGTCATGAAGGCCTCTATTTTTTTGCGCTATAAACCAAAAAGGACCGACAAAAAATATATATATGTCTTACTTCTGCTATAAAACATATCCAATACAAAAGGTGAAATCAACATTTTTCACAAATTTAGGCCAATATGTATTCTGCTACATATTTTTGGTTAAAAAATCCCAAAAAGCGTGTATTGATTGGTTTACGCAAACATTATAGCGTCTACAAACTATGGGATATATTTATGGATTATTTTTTTTATCAGTAGTAATGGCGGTAAACAGTGACTTATAGTGGGACTGCAATACTGCAGTGGACAACTAGCACTAATTAACGGACACTAACCAGTGACACTAATACAGTGCTAAAAATATACATGTTCACTGCCTTGTTTACATATCTCAGTCCTCTGTGTATTGTTGGCAGGTGCCACAGGACATTGAGTGCCCGGCACCCGCAGATCGGCTTCTGCTGTGAATTATCATTGCAGGGGGCTCACACCAAATCCAGGGGCACGAGCCCCCTGCAGGCAGAAGTCTGGAATCTCGTATTTGCCCTTTAGTAGTAAAACTTCTATAGGGCGGTCAGCAAGCGGTTAAACCATGCATCTCCCCCAATAGAAAAATTATTCTAGTGAAAATCAAGGAAAAAATATTTTAGTTAAAGCAGAACTAAACTCTCTCAATTAGCATGTACCATTTTTAATCCATATGCTGCTAATATTAGTTAATAGATAGAAAGGTATATGACATTTCCCTGTTTTAGATTTGATTTCTATCTTAACCACTTCCCGCCCAAGGACGTCATATGACGTCCTGGACTTTCAGTGGGGACATCTGAATGATGCCTGCAGCTACAGGCATCATTCAGATATCCATCTCTTCAGCCGGCGATCCTGTGCACCATAAGAACGATCATAGAGGCAGTTCCACCGCTTGATCCTTCTTATAGGCGACGGGAGGGGACGTCCCCCCATCCCGCCGCCATCCGGTGCTTCTCCAGGCCTCTCCTGTGCCATCGGAGACCCGGAGAAACTATCTGCCAGCGCCAGATGGGAGGCATAGAGATGACTGGTGACCAGATGGTCACCAGTCATCGCTAAGATCGTCGGAGGCACAGGCGCGATGTTACGACCTCACTCCCGGGTACCGAAATGTAAACAAAGCCGCAATCACGGCTGTAAGCATTAGATCGGTGAATTGTTTTTCATGGTCTCATGCTTTCCAGCCTGGAGTAGAGATGTGGGGTCTTATTGACCCCGCATCTCTCACTTAAAGAGTACCTGTCATGAACCATTCCTATTACAAGGGATGTTTACATTCCTTGTAATAGGAATAAAAGTGATCCAAAAAAAAGTAAAAAAAAGTGTCAAAATAAAATAAATTAAGTAAATAAAATAATAAAAAAACATTTTTTTAAACGCCCCTGACCCCGGTAGGTCGCGCTCAGAAGCGAACACACACGCAAGTCCCGCCCACATATGTAAACGCCATTCAAACCACACATGTGAGGTATCGCCCCATGCGTTAGAGCACCAGCAACAATTCTAGCACTAGACTTCCTATGGAGATTTTTAAGTACTGAAGTTTGGCGCCATTCCATGAGTGTGCGCAATTTTAAAGCGTGACATGTTGGGTATCTATTTACTTAGCGTAACTTCATCATTCACATTATACAAAAAACTTGGGCTAACTTTACTGATTTGTTATTTTTTAATTCATTAAACATTTTTTTTTCCAAAAAAAAAAAAAAGGCGTTTGAAAAAAGATTGCACAAATACCATGCGAGAAAAAAAGTTGCAAGGACCGCCATTTTATTTCCTAGGGTGTCTGCTAAAAAAAACATATATAGTGTTTGGGGGTTCTGAGTAATTTTCTAGCAAAAAAAATATGATTTTTGCATGTAGGAGAGAAGTGCCAAAATAGGCCCGGTATGGAAGTGGTTAAAAATCTTTTTGGTTAAATCACATAATGTCATAGAATGAGGCTGTCTGCAAACACTGACCTATTCCTGGAGTTTCTGCTGTTTATTATTAGGGACGGACAAGAAACTATCTGCAATCCCTCGCAGGGTGTATTCCATATGAGATAGGAGTAGAAGTGAATCAGAACAAAACTGTAGAAAAAAATAATACAATCATAAAATCAATAATGATCACTATATAAAAGATAATAGTTTTGAGCATCAGTGATTAACCTTAGGGCCGGTTCACACTGGTGCAATGCCAGGCATTGCATGTGATTCGCACCGCATTGCGATGTCTGTGCGATGCAAATTCAGCCATACAAACTGTATGGCTGAATTTGCATCGCATTCGGATCAAACCCGTGCAGGACCCTTTTTTTGGTGTTCAAACCCATGCAATCCAATTCTGAAAAACGCAGCGCAACTGATTGTTGGGTGTCGTTAACATACACTCCGCAATCAGTTTGCATGAACAGGTTTGCGATTTAGATGCAGTGCGAAATTTGCAGTGAATTTGCGCTGCATCTAGTGCGAACCAAGCCTTAAGCCCTGTACACACGATCGGTTCATCTGATGAAAATGAACCGATGGACCGTTTTCATCGGACAAACAGATCGTGTGTGGGCCCCATCGTTTTTTTTTATCCATCGGTGAAAAAAAAATAGAACCGGTCATAAATTTTTCTTATGGTTAAAAAAAACGATAAAAAAACGATAGTCTGTGGGGAAATCCATCGGTCAAAAATCCACGAATGCTCAGAATCAAGTCGACGCATGCTCGGAAGCATTGAACTTCATTTTTCTCAGCACGTCGTAGTGTTTTACGTCACTGCATTGGACATGATCAGATTTTTAACTGATGGTGTGTAGGCAAGACTGATGAAAGACAGCTTCATCGGATATTCGATGAAAAAATCCATCGGATTAGATTCCATCAGATACCCGATTCGTTGTGTACAGGTCTTAAGGGAGTATATAATCAACTTGTAAAAAGACACAAGTACATACCGGTATATTAAACTTGGGAGGCAAAATGCTCTTTTTATTGTGAACCTGTTCTGCACAAACAGTAAAAATACTTTAAAAACAAACCATCATTCACCACTGTAGCTTTTAGCATTGTGGTGAAATTCATTTTTAAAATCCAAATTTCATCCATAAACTCACATGTGTACTGCCGAATTTAAAAAAAAATTTAGTTTCATTCGTCTTTTGTTTTTTAACGGATCTTTCGTTATTTCGAATAAATTCGTAAGTTCTGATAAAATTGAATTCATTACATTCCATTCGTTTAGATGCGACATTTGTTATTTCGATAATTCGTAAGTTCGGATAAATTAAATGTAATGTTCTATTTGTTTAGATGCGCCATTCCGTTATTTTGGATAATTCATAACTTCGGATAAATTTGTATTCATTACGTGCATTAACCGGTTCCCGACCGACTCACGGGGATTTACTGCGGCAGAATGGCTCTCCCTGCCGAAATCCCGTACATATATGGATTTGCCCAGTAGAGCCACCAGAGGGCGCGTGCGCACGCTCGCTGCGCAGCGGGGAACCCCCCACGAGGTCGCCAAAAATAGTACAGGAGCTACCGCAAAGTAGCACCGCACCGATTCAGGCTGTGCCATTACCGGCAATAGCTGACGATGTGAACATGGGCTTATACTTGATCATTTTTGTTTCTTGTAAGGGGTCACCTCTCCATGTCAGCAGTCACTCCATTGTCCTACCTAATAAGCAAGATGGAATGTTGTATAATAACATTCTATTCACTTGTTCGAACTGTGTATTTGGACAGACAACACGGCAATCAATAAAGTTTTAACCTTTCCCACAGGCACAAGACATCTTTCTCTGGGTTAAATAACCAGTAAGCTCAGAGCAAAAAACAAACAAAAAAACAATGCTTTAGGTGTCTCATTGCCTTTGAAGCTGAAATAAAAAAAAGTCCTCCTTTTCATTGAGGCTGTGACCACAATGCATACTGCAGGTAAACTGCTCATTTAGGTCCAGGGAATCGGGTAGGAATTCTTCGCTCTCACAGGATGCTCTGTTCTGTTAGACTGGTCCTCTCCTGCACTCCTTCCATCAGATGGCAGTTTGATGTCATCAAGACTGATGCAGGGACCATTGCCTTAGAAGCATCCTTCTCACTGACCATCACACTAATGTATCATGAGGTGTAGGCAGAGTCATTTTTATCAGGGCTCCTTGGGACCGGAAAGTTATTTCAAGGGTTCCTCCAGGTAGAAAAGGTTGAGAAAGGCTGTAATAGGATCTCTTTAATTAAACATCGGGAGTCTATTAGACCCCTGATTTCTCCTCTGAAGCCAATGGAGCACAGACTATGCTGGTGGGTTACCTGGCTATTGTCTACTTTCACCGTAGTATGTGCAGGGCCGTTTTAAGGGAATTTGGGGGTCCCAAGCAAAATGGGGCCCCCAAGCACCCCCCCCCCCCTCGCACACAAAGCCTACGTTAGTGCTACACTAATTTTTTACACCCATGCTCTTACTCCTCCCCCAATCCCTAGTCCCTATGTTTTTCTATTCTCACCTCCCCTTCTTCCCTGTAGGCTGCAGCTGTAGCGTGGCCAAGCTCCCCTTCCTCCTGTACCATACCTTCAGAGCTCAGAGTGCAGTGGTCGAGGGCTCCCACGCACATGCATGGAAGTGGCATCATTGCGCCCAGGGCTGCTGATTAGGGGGGACCACCAGCCCTCCTGTAGGGGGCCCAGGCAAACAGGGGGCCCAGACAGGAGAGGGAATCATTGTGATCGGATGGAGTGGCAATTACAGAATTAATTCCCCCGCACCGATCCCCCTCCCTGTTCTGCCTTCTTCTAAACCCCCCTCTGTGCCCCCATGTCACTGTGCTGCCCCCGATGGCACTGCTGGCTTACCTGTCTCATAAAAAAAAAAAAAAGTTTAAAGATTTTTTTAAAACGACAGAATTTTAAAAAGGGCCAATTCACACAGGTTCTCTGTTATGTTTGTGTCCGCTAATAATGATTTTAAAGGATCACTAAAGGATTTTTTTTTTTTTTTTATAGCTAAATAGCTTCCTTTACCTTACTGCACTGCTGGTTTCATGTCCTTATTGTTCGTTTTTGCTTTGAAGTTGCTGTAATCCTGCTCTGTTCTCCACACTTCCTCACCTGCTTGTCTGTTTCCTTATAACCACAGTGCTGGGAGCTTTCTCACGGTGGTCTGAGCTGTCATTACTGTGTGTCTAAAACTTCCCAGAACCAATCAGATTCATTTTAAAAACAAAACACTGCCCTGGATTTGTTTGTTTTTGTTCTATGTGTATATTTCTACTTCACAGAAACATGAAGCCAGTTCAAAAGTGAAACTAACCTGCAGGCACATTATATGATTGATTTTTATCTATTTTTAATCATTTTAAAAAGGAATCAGTTAACTTTTATGTCTCTATACCCTGTAAACAGTCATTTCAGCAAAAAAAAAATGTTTTCCTTTAGTGACCCTTTAATGTATTTTGTTTTGGGGGGCCCTGTCAGGTAGGCTGTATGGGGCCCTGTGATTTCTAACAGCAGCCCCCCAGCCATTCACACAACCAAAGCCTGTAAACCCAGAAGGAAGAAGATGGAAGAGCTGTGACAGCACCATGTTGGAGGGCTCCGTGTACAGTTAAGTGTGTCATAATGTGCTAGTTTGCATTGCATACTAGCACATTATAGCACAACACTGCAAGGGGTCCAATTTAAAAATAAAATAAAAATTAGAGTGGTTTTACTACCGCTTTAAATCTGGACCCCAAAACTTGAACATCAGTTGTGTGGTGAGTTGTATCCACTCTTGGCACCAATGGAGAAATGTACTATTTATACAAGAAGATAATAAAGACATTAATAACCGGCTGGGAAAATTCCTGTCATCAAGATGTGGGAGTTTAACGTAATAAAAGTGTAAAAGAAAAAAAAAATATATAAAACACGGGCAGACTGAAACATTGGATCTGAAAAACTGAGAGTCTGTTCCAGTGGTAGATTATAATAGGGGCGAGTGGGTGGCTACTTGGGGCCACAGTCTCCTTGAGGGCCCATGGACAGCCAAAATGTTCTCCACTGCAGTGCCCTTCTTAGTATGTCCATTTCAGTCTTTTCAATACATTTTTTCAGAAGGTGACAATGGCTAATCACGTACAAGGAAATGTACATCCTCTTTGCAGACGCACAGCGGTTGGATATATTTTTAATGGCAACTCAACGCAACTTACAGGCATGTGAAAATGTATGCTAAAATGCATAGTACCAATTTAAATGTGCCATTATAAAAAATATAAAAAAGTCACACACTTTCAGTTTTTTGTGCCATTTTCGCACATAGGGCAGCCCACTAAAATGAGAGCTGCCCTAAACATGGCGCGCAAAAAACGCACACGCACCATCGCACCTGCATAGGTGTGAACTGAGCCTTAAGCCTCGTACACACGATCCAATTGTTGGCCAACTGAGCGTCAGATTTCTGTCTTAAGGGTGTGTGCCTGGATCTTGTCTTGCAAACTAACAGTACACAATTTCCGTGCAACAAGCACAAACATAGTGATGTACTACAAGGAATTTCAGCTCTTGAGCGCCACCCTTTGGGCCCCTTCTGCTAATTTTGTGTTTGATGAGCATTGATTCCGAGCATGCGTGTTTGTACCTTCAACTTTTGTGTGACGAAGTTGTGTACTGGCCATCAGAAAATCTGAAAAGCAACTGGTGTCCGCCCAAAATTTTCTAGCATGTCATTTGTTGGCAGAAAGTTGGACAATTGTCAAAAGGAGCATACTAATGGTCAGATTTTAGGACAACAGTCTGTGAACAGACAATTCCCTGCCAACAATTGGATTGTGTGTATGAGGCTTCACTCTCAATATTGGTTTCCTTTAAAGTGGTTGTAAATCCAAATATTTAAAAAAATAAAAACCTGCAAGACAAAGGCATAATGAGCTAGTATGACTAGCATACTAGCTCATTATTTATTACTTACCTTGGATCAAAGCCATCAAAGCTGTCCTCGTCTTCCCCTCCAGCCGCAGCCATCGCGGCCGGAGGTCACTTCTGGGTATCGCCGCTCCGGCGCTGTGATTGGCCGGAGCGGCGATGATGTTACTCCTGCACATGTGCGTGGAACCGGCATGATTCCCGTCACTTTCCATCATATTTCTATTCAAGACCCGGCGCGCCCAGTGTTCCTGCAGCATTGTCTATGGCACACGGTTTTCTGCAAGTATCTCCTTAACCATGTAGGTTAAGGAGATATTGCAAAGACCCACAGGTAAGCCTTAAAGGGGTTGTAAAGGATTTTTTTTCCCCTAAATAGCTTCCTTTACCTTAGTGCAGTCCTCCTTCACTTACCTCATCCTTCCATTTTGCTTTTAAATGTCCTTATTTCTTCTGAGAAATCCTCACTTCCTGTTCTTCTGTCTGTAACTCCACACAGTAATGCAAGGCTTTCTCCCTGGTGTGGAAAAAGCCTCTTGATGGGGGAGGTGGCGAGCAGGAGTGTCAGGACGCCCACTAACACACAGCTCCTTTCTCTATCAGCAACGTAGAGAGCGTCCTGACTCTCCGTAGTCTAAGGGAGGGGGCGAGCACGACACTCCACACCAGGGCGAAAGCCTCACATTACTGTGTGGAGTTACAGACTGAAGAACAGGAAGTTAGGATTTCTAAAGAAAACAAACTATATTAGTTTGCACACCTTTTGTTTGATCCCTTGATGGTGGCCTATGAATTACATTATTTTTATCTATTAGTTCTTCATTAAATTTAAACACATTCATATCTGCACCAAAGGGTTGTATTTATACCATGACATTCCTTGTAAATTATGGTTTATGCCGTTTATATTATACTATATATATATATATATATATATATATATATATATATATATATATATATATATATATATATATATATATATATATATATATATATCCATATCCATATCCATAAGCTGTGTTGTCCCGTGTTTCCTCCAATTATGTTGTAAAATACAGCCTATCCAAGATGATATATATTTTGAATAATTATTTTAATTGAGATCTTATAGTAGTTTATTAAAACATATTTTAGAGCAACCATTCTCAACCAGGATTTCTCTAGGGGTTGCCAGTAGTTCCATTGAGCTGATGGACCTCTCATCTGATAATCCCTGCATAGTTCTTGGGTGAAATTCTAACCTTCACTTGAGTGGCGGCTGGTGCTCCAAATTTTTTGGGGGGCGCAAATGAACTAAAAATGTTAAACAATATTAAAAAAAAACATCAAACCCATCAAATGCAGCCACTGTGCCCCATCAAATGCAGCCACTGTGCCCCATCAAATGCAGCCACTGTGCCCCATCAAATACAGCCACTGTGCCCCATCAAATGCAGCCACTGTGCCCCATCAAATGCAGCCACTGTGCCCCATCAAATGCAGCCACTGTGCCCCATCAAATGCAGCCACTGTGCCCCATCAAATACAGCCACTGTGCCCCATCAAATACAGCCACTGTGCCCCATCAAATGCAGCCACTGTGCCCCATCAAATGCAGCCACTGTGCCCCTATCAAATGCAGCCACTGTGCCCCATCAAATGCAGCCACTGTGCCCCATCAAATGCAGCCACTGTGCCCCATCAAATACATCAACAAGAAAACCATGGCTTTTTCTGACAGAATGTTGGCTCAAACTTGTGTTGCATACACACAGTCACACAAATCTTGTCTGAAATTCCGACCGTCAAGAATGCGGTGACGTACAAGACGTACGACGAGCCGAGATCAATGAAGTTCAATAAGTTGCTAGATTTCTCTTGAGCAGACTGACCTCTTATCTGATAATCCCTGCATAGTTCTTGGGTCAAAGCAACATGGTTGAGGCAGCTACATGAACCCAATGATCTTTTTAGCTGCCTCTAAGGGTGAAATTGTAATCATCACTGTAAGGAACATCGTTTCCACTACCCACCAATATAAGGGGCATTCTCCAGATAACCAGCATCGGATCAGTTCCTCCAGGGGTTGCTAGATGTCCCTTGAACAGATTGACCTGTCATCTGATAAGAAGTGGGGGGGGGGGGGGGTCTCCAGGAGTTTCTGTTAATAGCGTGGTTCTGTGGAGGGAGCCAAGGATTCCAGCCTGGATCCATACCGCTGGCCATGGTGCTGACAATTTCACTGAAACTCTTTCCCACCTTGACCGCTAATTCTCCTACCTCCTTCCTTTGCACATGTAAGTGCAATAATTATTAGGGTTACCGATACCGAATACAGATCCTTTTTTTAAATGTGTCCCCAAATGCAGACATGTCCCCCACATATGCAGCCATGTCCCCCACATATGCAGCCATGTCCCCCACATATGCAGCCATGTCCCTCCAGCCATGTCCCCCACATATGCAGCCATTTCCCCCCCAGCCATGTCCCCCACATATGCAACCATGTCCCTCCAGCCATGTCCCCCACATATGCAGCCATTTCCCCCCAGCCATGTCCCCCACATATGCAGCCATGTCCCCTCAGCCATGTCCCCCACATATGCAGCCATGTCCCTCCAGCCATGTCCCCCACATATGCAGCCATGTCCCCCACATATGCAGCCATGTCCCCCACATATGCAGCCATGTCCCCCACAAATGCAGCCATGTCCCCCACAAATGCAGCCATGTCCCCCACAAATGCAGCCATGTCCCCCACAAATGCAGCCATGTCCCCCCAGCCATGTCCCCCACATATGCAGCCATGTCCCCCACATATGCAGCCATGTCCCCCACATATGCAGCCATGTCCCCCACAAATGCAGCCATGTCCCCCACAAATGCAGCCATGTCCCCCACAAATGCAGCCATGTCCCCCCAGCCATGTCCCCCACATATGCAGCCATGTCCCCCACATATGCAGCCATGTCCCCCACATATGCAGCCATGTCCCCCACAAATGCAGCCATGTCCCCCACAAATGCAGCCATGTCCCCCACATATGCAGCCATGTCCCCCCAGCCATGTCCCCCACATATGCAGCCATGTCCCTCCAGCCATGTCCCCCACATATGCAGTCATGTCCCTCCAGCCATGTCCACCACATATGCAGTCATTTCCCTCCAGCCATGTCCCCCACATATGCAGCCATGTCCCCCACATATGCAGCCATTTCCCCCCAGCCATGTCCCCCACATATGCAGCCATGTCCCTCCAGCCATGTCCCCCACATATGCAGCCATGTCCCCCACATATGCAGCCATGTCCCCCACATATGCAGCCATTTCCCCCCAGCCATGTCCCCCACATATGCAGCCATGTCCCTCCAGCCATGTCCCCCACATATGCAGCCATTTCCCCCCCAGCCATGTCCCCCACATATGCAACCATGTCCCTCCAGCCATGTCCCCCACATATGCAGCCATTTCCCCCCAGCCATGTCCCCCACATATGCAGCCATGTCCCCCCAGCCATGTCCCCCACATATGCAGCCATGTCCCTCCAGCCATGTCCCCCACATATACAGCCATTTCCCCCCAGCCATGTCTCCCCAGCCATGTCCCCCACATATGCAGCCATGTCCCCGCAGCCATGTCCCCGCAGCCATGTCCCCCATACCTAGCCGCCGAAAGCCGCCGCCGCCGCACGGGGAACATCACAGCATTCATTTGAATAGCTGTTTTCCCCGCGCGTATAGACACTCCTCCTTGCTCGGGATTGGACAGATCACGATCACCCATCCAACCCCGAGCAAGGGGGAGTGTCTATACGCAGCGGGAACACTACAGCTATTCAAATGAAAGCTGTGGTGTTCCCGCATGCTGTTTAACCCATGCGGCGGCAGCTTTCGATGCGGCGGCGGTGAGGGGGGGGGGGAGTATTCTATTTAGGCATCGGGGGTATTTGCGGGAGTACAAGTACTCCCGCAAATACTCGGTATCGGTCCCGATACCGATACTGGTATCGGTATTGGGACAACCCTAATAATTATGTTAACAAAACAAATATTGATAGGTCAGTGATAATGAGCTAGGTAGGTGCTCTTTTTATACGTTTTATTTCATGAATTGAAAACGTCTTGGGTATAATTAATCCACTGATGGTCTATCGGTCTATGTATCGGTCTCTCTATCTATCTCTATCTATTTTCGATTTCAGATTAGAAAGTATAAAGGATTGCTCTGGAAACACTATCTTCCTTTGAACAAGTTTGATTTCCCCCGTGTATTGTTCTGCACTGTTCCAGGATTGAGCCGACTATTCTTAATTACAGCTGCCAGATGTGCCAGGATTGCAAGGACAGTTCCTCTTGTGGACGCAATGCTGCCTGTGACATTTTTTGTACTCAGTTGTCCTACAATAGGTCTTGTGTTCGGGGCTGTATATACCTTTTAAATCCCAATATGTTAAAAATGTCACGTAAGAGAGAGTACAAACCCTGACCAGTGTAGACATAACGTTAGTGCAGATGGCACTACCGAGAGCAACGCTGTATCCTGGTCTAGGCCAGCAAGGCCCGGGCCTAGGGCAGCACTTTGCAGGGGGGCAGCATGGAAAGAGTCCCAGCCATCTTGCACTACACTGTTAGTGTGGCGCCAGTTATATGGGACAGACTAGGCTGAGAGGCAAATTAGTCTAGCATCCCTATAAAGCGGCCGCACTGCTTCCGGTATGTGAACGGCCGGCATTCCACAAATGTGGAGGGGGGGGGGCGCTGCTTGTAATTTTTACTGTCCTATCATCCTGGACCACAAACCTTCCTCACTGTGCTATAGGTTTTCTGCTGCACCATTGGCATGATTATATCTTCTGTCTATCGTGTACACACAGACCGATGGACCGTTTTCATCTGACAAACTGATCGTGTGTGGGTCCCATCTGTCTTTTTTCCATTTTTTCCAACATGTTTTTAAATTTTCCTATGGATAAAAAAAAAAAACGATAGTAAATTTTGATCGTCTGTGTGGAACTCCATCGGAGAAAAATCCATGCATGCTCAAAATCAAGTTGACGCATGCTCGGAAGCATTTTTTTCGGCTCCTCGTAGTGTTTTACGTCATCACATTTTGGCACGGTTGGAATTTAGTCTGATGGTGTGTAGGCAATACTGATGAAAGTCAGCTTTATCGGATATCCGACGAAAAAATCCATCGGATTAGATTCTATCAGAAATCTGATCATGAGCTTTAGTCCTCTCTATAAAATTATCAAATTATCAGAAATTTGTGCTTAAAGTAGAACTATAGGCAACATTTTTATTTTCATTTTGGATAGAGTAAGGGAGGGTTATAGCCCCTGTCAGTTTATTTTTTACCATCCCTGTCCCATTGCGGAGATTTCCCTTCACTTCCTGCCCCATAGCAAAACAGGAAGTGAGAGCAAATCTATGCAAATTAAGGGAATCAATTCCCCCCCCCCCCAGGCCCTCAGAACTAGTGTCCCCACTCGAAATGTTTAGGGCGGGTCTTAAACTGAAAGGGGTGTGGCCTTGACAGGAAGGGGTGGGTCATATTTAAATTAAGGGGGTGCATGAGTTTAGTCAGGCCTACACTACTGACCGAGAGTCTACAAAATACCTATAGTTTGATTTCATTAAATCTCACCATTTAGGAGTGTGCCACATCCCTTATATACTATATAAAACAAAAACAAAATAAAAAATGGGACTTTGAAGATACCGGTAGTTCTCGATTTTATTAGTACACATATGTCTATATTCTGACAAAACAATGTACTGAGTATTCAGAAACCAACATTTCCACCTCAATTCATCAACTAAATGGTGCAATATTGTCCCTATACGTCATTAATACTAATTGAGTCTAGATCAGAAGTCCACATATTTAGAAATATGACGGAGAGGTGAAGAAGTCTCAATGCGTTTCATGAACCAAAGGCTCACTTCATCAGGAGAAGCATGTATAGTTTTGTATTGATTACATTGCTATATTAAAATAATTACTTCTACTTATGTGTAACCCATCTCCAATGAGTGGGGGGATCTCAGAGGATCATCAAGAGAACTTGCTCACCATAAGATCTGCTGCAAATTATTTAACCACCTAGGTTCATTTTAAGATTCCGTCATATGTAATAAAATACACTATCCTCATAGGCGTGCGCACAGGGTGTGCCAGGTGTGCCCAGGCACACCCTAATTATCCTGTGCAGCACAGATTTCCCCTACTGTCCTGGTTCCCCCCTTCTTCCCCATACAGCGCTCCCGGCTTCCCTCCTCTTCTCTCCCGCCGGCTGTTACTGCGGTAATGTTTTAGGATGAGTGGAGGAATGGGTTGGTAAAAATGTAATTTACAGGCCCCGTCCCTTTCTGAATGAACATTGTAAGTGATCAGTAGTGTGTGTTTGAGCTTTGGGGTGCACACCCTAATGCAATAGGCTGCGCACACCTATGACTATCCTGATAAAACTTGGTCACTGAGATGATAAGGGGGCTAGAGGAGCCAAGTATACAACTCTAGAGTGGGTCTTGGGGTATGATCAGTCAATCGAAGTTCACTTGGATGTGTCTCTAATTGTATACAAACGGTAACCAGCAAAGCCCAATTAGATCCACAGAAGGTAGCTAAAATACGTAGAATAAAGTATATTTGGTGGAACCAAAGTGTTCCGACATTGCGCTAAACCACCCAACAACCCCTCATAAAAAGATAATTATAATCTCTCATACCTCAAAGCCACATTATAGTCAGGTGGGGTATCAGTTTAGGACAGGGGTCTACAACTTTCTAAACAAAGGGACAGTTTACTATCCTTTATGCATTAGGGGAGCCGGACTGTGGCCAGGAGAAGTAGAAAATGTCCCGGAGTTAGTGTAAGTAAACAATACTTCATTATTGGTATTATAAGGGGAATAATGCCCCATCATTGTGATTAGTGGGAAGAATAGTGTCCCGTCATCGGCATCAGTGGGAAGAATAGTGTCCCATCATTGGTATCAGTCGAAGGAATAGTGTCCCATCATTGGTATCAGTGGGAGGAATAGTGCCTCATTTTTGGTGGCAGTGGAAGGAATAGTGCCAATTTTTGGTGTGATTGGGAGGAATAGTACCCTATAATTGGTATCAGTGGGAAGAATAGGGTCCCATCATTGGTATTAGTGGGATGAATAGTGCCCCATCATTGGTATCAGTGAGAGGAATAGTCTCCCATTGTCAGTATCAGTGAGAGGAATGGTGCTCCATTTGTTGTGTCAGTGGGAGGAATAGTGCCCCATTGTTGGTGTAAGTGGGAGGAAAAGTGTACCATCTTGGTATCAGTGGGAGGAATGCCATGCCATTAGTGTTGCCAGTGGGTGGAATAGTGTCCCATCGTTTGGATCAATGGGAAGCAATAGTGTCCCAACATTGGTGTTAGTGAGGGGAATAGTGCAAGTCAGTGGCAGGAATTATGCCCCACTGTTGCTGACCGGGGGGAGGGGGGGAATAATGCACCAAGGGATGGATAAAAGCAAGCAAAGTGCTGCAGTGTGGAGACCACTGGTTTAGGAGCTTAGAAGTCTTTGCATCCATAATGGGCAGATCAGGGGCTAATACAGCCAGTTCACCCCGTACATCAGAACCTCCACACAGGTACTGGGCCCATTTATACTAAATTTGAGTCGGGTGGGTACTGGGACCCCAAATTTCTACTTACATTTTACAGTCCTTCCTATTGGAGGAAATGGAAATAAATGGCAGCACTAGATGTGTTTATTTGTCTCTAAAAAGCAGAAGCATAAAAAGACAAACAAAGAGTAAGAGAAACATCTAAAAATAAACCCGTAGAGAACAAAGCAGCTTTATTCCCTGGGACGACTTTTCATACTGCCGGGACTCATACAGCCTGAGCATGGAGTGTAATCTTCACCAACCATCTAACAGTAAAGAGCGATACGAAAACTGGAATCATAGATGGGGGGATAGATATGCATTATGTACGATTCCCAATATCATGGAAGGGGAAACCAGGACGTCTTCTAGTGACTTTTTTTAAACAGAATCTGGTCCTTGCTTTGTACCTACATTCTTTGAAAAACTGTAGACCAGGGGTCTCCAAATGTTCTAAACAAAGGGCCAGTGTATTGTCCTTCAGACTTTAGAGGGGCCAGACTGTGTCCAGTGGGAGCTGAAAATGTCCTGCGTTGGTAACAATGTCCCATCATTGGAATCAATGGGAGGAATAGTGCAATATCATTGTTGTCGGTGTGAGGAATAGTGCAATATCATTGGTGTCAGTGGGAGAAATAGTGCAATATCATTGGTGTCAGTGGGAGAAATAGTGCAATATCATTGGTATCAGTGGGAGGAATAGTGCAATATCATTGTTGTCGGTGTGAGGAATAGTGCAATATCATTGGTGTCAGTGGGGGGAATAGTGCAATATCACTGGTGTCAGTGGGGGGAATAGTGCAATATCACTGGTGTCAGTGGGGGGAATAGTGCAATATCATTGGTGTCAGTGGGGGGAATAGTGCAATATTATTGTTGTTGGTGTGAGGAATAGTGCAATATCATTGGTGTCAGTGGGAGAAATAGTGCAATATCATTGGTGTCAGTGGGGGGAATAGTGCAATATCACTGGTGTCAGTGGGAGGAATAGTGAAATATCATTGGTGTCAGTGGGAGAAATAGTGCAATATCATTGGTATCAGTGGGAGGAATAGTGCAATATCATTGTTGTCGGTGTGAGGAATAGTGCAATATCATTGGTGTCAGTGGGAGAAATAGTGCAATATCATTGGTGTCAGTGGGGGGAATAGTGCAATATCACTGGTGTCAGTGGGGGGAATAGTGCAATATCATTGGTGTCAGTGGGGGGAATAGTGCAATATCATTGGTGTCAGTGGGAGGAATAGTGAAATATCATTGGTGTCAGTGGGGAGAATAATGCAATATCACTGGTGTCAGTGGGGGGAATAGTGCAATATCATTGGTGTCAGTGGAGGGAATAGTGCAATATCATTGGTGTCAGTGGGGGGAATAGTGCAATATTATTGTTGTTGGTGTGAGGAATAGTGCAATATCATTGGTGTCAGTGGGGGGAATAGTGAAATATCATTGGTGTCAGTAGGGGGAATAGTGCAATATCATTGGTGTCGGTGGGAGGAATAGTGAAATATCATTGGTGTCAGTGGGGGGAATAGTGCAATATCATTGTTGTCGGTGTGAGGAATAGTGCAATATCATTGGTGTCAGTGGGAGGAATAGTGAAATATCATTGGTGTCAGTGGGGGGAATAGTGCAATATTATTGTTGTTGGTGGGGGGAATAGTGAAATATCATTGGTGTCAGTAGGGGGAATAGTGCAATATCATTGGTGTCGGTGGGAGGAATAGTGAAATATCATTGGTGTCAGTGGGGGGAATAGTGCAATATCATTGTTGTCGGTGTGAGGAATAGTGCAATATCATTGGTGTCAGTGGGAGGAATAGTGAAATATCATTGGTGTCAGTGGGGGGAATAGTGCAATATCATTGTTGTTGGTGTGAGGAATAGTGCAATATCATTGGTGTCAGTGGGAGGAATAGTGCAATATCATTGGTGTCAGTGGGGGGAATAGTGCAATATCATTGTTGTTGGTGTGTGGAATAGTGCAATATCATTGGTGTCAGTGGGAGGAATAGTGAAATATCATTGTGTCAGTGGGGGGAATAGTGCAAAATCATTGGTGTCAGTAGTGGGAATAGTGCAATATCATTGGTGTCAGTGGGAGGAATAGTGAAATATCATTGGTATCAGTGGGAGAAATAGTGCAATATCATTGGTGTTGGTGGGAGGAATAGTGCAATATCATTGGTGTCGGTGGGAGGAATAGTGCAATATCATTGGTGTCAGTGGGGGGAATAGTGCAATATCATTGTTGTTGGTGTAAGGAATAGTGCAATATCATTGGTGTCAGTGGGAGGAATAGTGCAATATCATTGTTGTTGGTGTGAGGAATAGTGCAATATCATTGGTGTCAGTGGGGGGAATAGTGAAATATCATTGGTGTCAGTGGTGGGAATAGTAAAATATCATTGGTGTCAGTGGTGGGAATAGTGAAATATCATTGGTGTCAGTGGTGGGAATAGTGCAATATCATTGGTGTCAGTGGGGAGAATAATGCAATATCACTGGTGTCAGTGGGGGGAATAGTGCAATATCATTGGTGTCAGTGGGGGGAATAGTGCAATATCATTGGTGTCAGTGGGGAGAATAATGCAATATCACTGGTGTCAGTGGGGGGAATAGTGAAATATCATTGGTGTCAGTGGGGAGAATAATGCAATATCACTGGTGTCAGTGGGGGGAATAGTGCAATATCATTGGTGTCAGTGGGAGGAATAGTGCAATATCATTGGTGTCAGTGGGGGGAATAGTGCAATATCATTGTTGTTGGTGTGAGGAATAGTGCAATATCATTGGTGTCAGTGGTGGGAATAGTAAAATATCATTGGTGTCAGTGGTGGGAATAGTGAAATATCATTGGTGTCAGTGGTGGGAATAGTGCAATATCATTGGTGTCAGTGGGGGGAATAGTAAAATATCATTGGTGTCAGTGGTGGGAATAGTGCAATATCATTGGTGTCAGTGGTGGGAATAGTAAAATATCATTGGTGTCAGTGGTGGGAATAGTAAAATATCATTGGTGTCAGTGGTGGGAATAGTAAAATATCATTGGTGTCAGTGGTGGGAATAGTGCAATATCATTGGTGTCAGTGGTGGGAATAGTAAAATATCATTGGTGTCAGTGGGAGGAATAGTGCAATATCATTGGTGTCAGTGGTGGGAATAGTGAAATATCATTGGTGTCAGTGGTGGGAATAGTAAAATATCATTGGTGTCAGTGGTGGGAATAGTAAAATATCATTGGTGTCAGTGGTGGGAATAGTGCAATATCATTGGTGTCAGTGGTGGGAATAGTAAAATATCATTGGTGTCAGTGGGAGGAATAGTGCAATATCATTGGTGTCAGTGGTGGGAATAGTGAAATATCATTGGTGTCAGTGGGGGGAATAGTGCAATATCATTGGTGTCAGTGGTGGGAATAGTGAAATATCATTGGTGTCAGTGGTGGGAATAGTAAAATATCATTGGTGTCAGTGGTGGGAATAGTAAAATATCATTGGTGTCAGTGGTGGGAATAGTGCAATATCATTGGTGTCAGTGGTGGGAATAGTAAAATATCATTGGTGTCAGTGGTGAGAATAGTGCCCCATCACTGGTGTCAGTGGGAGGATTTTTTTCCCCTCCTGTAGCAAATTGGATCATTCTCTGCTGTTTTTGTCACCTTCCCCTGAAATAACCCACCCGCCACCTCTATAGATGCAAACTTGCCTCCATGTGTTGGCTGCGGGATTGCTGTTAAAGCAGAGTACCACCCAAAAATGGAACTTCTGCTTTTCGGATTCCTCCGCTCCTCCGGTGTCCCTTTTGGCACCTTTCAGGGGGAGGAGGGAGCAGATACCTGTGTAAATCCAGGTATCTGCTCCCACTTCCGGGCATAGGTTCTACGCCATGTCCGGCACCTCCTCTGCCCCCCCCCCCCCTGCTGTCTCCTGGGAGACACACAGGTCCCAGAAGACAGCAGGGACCAGTGGGATCGCACAGCGTGACTCATGCATGCGCAGTAGGGAACCAGGCTATGAAGCCGCAAGGCTTCACTTCCTGATTCCCTTACCCAAGATGGAGGCGTCTCTACCTGAGAGCCGAGGGACAGATCGGTTTTTGGGGGCCGACATCGCGAGCAGCCAGGACAGGTAAGTGCCCTAATATTAAAAGTCAGCAGCTGCAGTATTTGTAGCTGCTGACTTAATTATTATTATTTTTTTTGCCGGAACTGCAAATCTTTCCTGTCCTGGCCACACCTGCGCAATACAATTTAATCTATTTATATGGGTCTGTCTGTTTCTGGCTTCAAGACACAGTACCAGTCTATGCAGCTGTAATCCACAGGCTTGGCCAGGAAAGTGAAGACTTGCACCACTTGAGGCCATAGGGTACACTGAAAAAACTTCAGTCACCAATACTGTTTTTTTACCGCACACCAAGGCAGCGTAATGTTAAGAATTGGTCTCACCGGGAACAAGACTTTTGCTCAGCTCAGTGTACAATTTCGGCATTTGCCTTCATGATAGATCTCCCGCGCATGCACAGCAGTATTGATCGTATTGCAGAATGATATAGAGAGATGCCATGGCTAATTGGGTGCCAGTGATTCTGTACAGACTACGGAAAATAGGAAATCCATTCTGACAGCAAAGCTGGGCTATTCCTTTTATTAATAGTGTGTACTCCAACACAGGAGGGAATATAGCAAATTTACTGGCAGAATCTTTTTTTGTTTATCTAAAACCAATTTTGAATAAATTATTTAATAATTAAACCTATGATGCTGTTCTGGTGACAACTCAAAATTTTTAACAATTTTTAATCAAACCTATCACAAACTTGGCCAACTGTTTCAGATCGAATACAAATCTGACAGAGGTTCTAGCCGTTCTCTACACCAGGGGTCCCCAACCCCTGGGCCGCAGACCAGTGCTGGTCCACAGCTGATAGGATGACATCGGTGGGTGGGCAGGGAAGCCGGGAGAGGACACACGGGCTGAGCACAGCCTTTTCACTGCCAAAGGTATGAGTCGTAAGCAAGGGAAGGCAGAAATTAGAACGGAGATAGAGGAAAGGAAGGGCAGACAAAGGCACAGAGCAAACAAAGTTGGGGGAGGGCCGGCATGACAGGGTGGACTGGCCATAGGTGAGAGGCTCCTTCAGTAAAAGGGAGGGGTAGGCTGTTGTGTGGGGCGGGGGCGGCAGGAGTGTCTGGCGTGGAGGAAGTGACGTTTTGTCACTCCTCCATTTTCAACAAGGGGAAGAAGCTGCCCACCCACCCTCCCTGGTTTTAGGCATTTGTTGCGGGCGGTTTTGGGTCCCTGTAAGACGGGAAAAGTCTGGAAGTTGGGGTAGAAAAAGGTTGTACCCATACGTGGTATGGGGGTTATTGGGTACCTTTCGGTTGACGTGGGTTAACCAGGAAAGGGTTAAAGTGTTAGGTCACTGAGGACGGTTATGCTGCCTCTGAGTCGGTGTCTCGCGACTGAGGCCTAGGTAATAATTGTTGTCCCAGTGTCCAATTTGAGAGGTGTGGTCATTTATTTACCCACTTAAGGACTGGACCAATATGCTGCTAAATGACCCAAGGGGTTTTTACAATTCAGCACTGTGTCGCTTTAACAGACAATTGCGCGGTCGTGCGACGTGGCTCCCAAACAAAATTTACGTCGTTTTCTTCCCACAAATAGAGCTTTCTTATGGTGGTATTTGATCGCCTCTGCGATTTTTATTTTTTGCGCTATAAACAAAAAAAGAGCAACATTTTTGAAAAAAAAATGATATACGCGGATTGGCTGGGAGCGATCCGGAGGGGGCGGACAAAAACGAACAGCCGCCCCCTCATCCCGGATCGCTCCTGAAGCCACGGGGACCGCCGCAAGTACCGGGGGGGTCCCGATCCGCCCCCCGACCCACGTCTAGGCAGGCACGTACAGGTACGTTGATGTGCCTGTCCGTGTCATTCTGCCGACGTAAATGTACATGCGGCGGTCCTTAAGTGGTTAAACGGTTATTTATGTTAAAATGTTATATGGTTAAATAAAGAAGGCCGGAAAGGCCAATTTTACTCCACAACATGGTCCCTGGTATCATTGGGTTTTGTGGGGTAAGGTATAGAGGGGGTTTGGGGTATGGTAGATAGTGGGTAAGTGTCACTAGGATCAGTCCTTCACATGTCATGCAGGGGTACTGGGATGGAGGAGGCTGTGATTGTTAGGGGCACTGTGTTATAAAGGGAACTGCACTGTACAGGGGCACTTAAATCATTACAGTGGCTTTTAACAGTGCAGTCCCCTTTATTTCACAGTGCCCTCTTTACAGTGCAGTCCCCTATACATCACAGCCCCCCTTTACATTACAGTGCCCCCTTTATAGAGCAGTTCCCTTTACATCGCAGTGCAGTCCCCTTTACCTTGCAACCCCCTTTACATTACAGTGCCTCTTTTATAAAGCAGTTCCCTTTACATCGCAGTGTCCTTTTATAGGGAAGTCCCCTTTACATCGCAGCCCTCCTTTACATTACAGTGCCCCCTTTATAGAGCATTCCCCTTCATATTACAGTGCTCCCTTACAGTGCAGTCCTCTTTACATTACAGTGGCCCCTTTATAGAGCAGTCCTCTTTACATCGCAATGCAGTCCCCTTTACCTCCCAGCTCCCTTTACATCACAGTGCCCCTTTATAGAGCAGTCCCCTTTACATCGCAGCCCCCCTTTACATTACAGTGCCCCCTTTATAGAGCATTCCCCTTCATATCACAGTGCTCCCTTTCATTGCAGTTCTCTTTACATTGCAGTGCCCTTTTATAGAGCAGCTGCCATTACATTAATGGACTGTCCCAGAAAATCCAGGGCAGTTGGCATCTATGTTTTAGGAACATTAGGTAGACTTGCAATCAGTTGACAGAGAATGCCAGGATAGGTGGAGCAGTACTGAGCATGGTCAGTAACTCAGGTAAAAGTGGTGCTGTGATCACAAAACACAACCCTGGACATGGCATCATCAGTATATTGACCAAAGTTGAGGGACTGTCCCTAAAAATTCGGGGCAGTTGGCACATATACTTTACGAACATTAAGTAACAATACAATCGGTTGACAGGGGTGAATGTCAGGATAGGTAGAGTACAGTAGTATTGCATATGCTCAGTAACTCAAGTACTGCTGTGATCACAGAACACAACCCTGGACACATCATCAGGACAGAGATGTGGGACTGTGCCTAAAAATCCAAGACAGTTGGCATCTATGCTTTAAGAACATTAGGTAGCAGTGCATTCGGACGACAAATGCAGGATCGGTAGGGCAGTTTAACGAATAAGTGTGTGTCTTGAATTAGTCCATGCATAATCTTGTCGTCTGAATGAAATATATGTGTAATTATATACAATGAGATAACAAATGCTGCACCACAATGCTGTCCCCAAGCCTGTCATCCTTGTACTGGGAGCCATACATCCACATAATCACTTGATTATTTCCTGGAAAAAAAGCACAAGACAGCTGGGCACCAAAGTCTAATATAAAAGGCAGATTACCCATATGAAGTGGGAGACCGTGTGTGGGCTCTACTGCTTTTAATAGATCAGCACCGTGAGATGACTAATCTCGGGGAATGGGCCAGGGAGCGCTACGTGGCCAAAACTGTCATCTATTCAGTATTAACAAACACCTACATGACAATTTTTATTGGTCTAGCAGTCACCACTCAAAAATCAAAATAAAATAAAATAAATCACATAAATAATTATCTGAAATAAAAATATTACCCAGTAAAACATTGGATTGCGAGCATAATTTGTTGTGGAAGCATGCTTGTAATCCAAAGCACTTGTATATCAAAGCAGATTTTCCCATAAGAAATAATGGAAACTCAAATGATTTGATCCACGACCATTTATTCATAAGTCCTTCAGTTTATAAATGAAAATAATTCATGGACACCAAAATAAACCTAAAAAGGTAACCTTAATTAGTGTAAAAAGGATAAAAAGCACTACAAAACACAGCACAGCAAGCAGTGGGGTAAAAAAGCTGACGCGCTTCGCACAAACAATCAGTGCTTAGTCATAGCTATGACTAAGCACTGATTGACGTCCGTTAATGGAAGCTCCATAGTAACTCTATGGGTGACGTCACTTCTCATTCATTTTACAGCCGTTGTCAGATGGGTACTCAGCAGAGCTTCCGCCGCTGGGGATCGGGTCAGATCGACTGTAGAAAAAGGTATGTATACAGATTTTTTACTTTTCAGTGCTAGATAGGTTAGTCTTCGAATGTTGATGGCTACAGATTAAGGCCCCTTTCACATGGGCCGGATCAGTGATGATCCTCCCCGTAACCCTCGGCTTGCTCAGCAGGGATTGCTCCGTTAATCCCCGCTGAGCCGGCGGATGACAGGGCGGTCCCCGCACACTGTGCAGGGACCGCCCTGTCTTTTCTCCACTCTCCCCTATGGGGGGGATCAGATGAACATGGACCGCGTGTCCGTGTTTATCCGATCCAATCCACAGAAGGAAGGAAAACAGGGTTTTCTTCCGTCTGCAGAATCGGATCACTGTGGAGGCGGGTGAGATCGGGTGTCAGTGGATGTTCATCCGCTGACATCCGCGATCTCATAGGGACCAATGTATATCCCTTTTTCATCCGCAAACGGATGGATGAAAAAGCGGACATACGGTCCACAGGTGTGAAAGGGGCCTGAGGGATTTAAGTTTTTGCATGGACTTCCACTTTGATGATGTGGGAGTGCCCACCCACATTTCAATGCAGGGAAACGGACCATTAGCTGTTTCAGGCCCATTGATTAAGGTAAGTATTCATCTGCGTTGGATTATCCCATAGAATAACAAGCAATATTTTCTGTATCCATGGGGGAGGGAAGATGGGGGGGACAATTTCTTATGACTGTTCGGGTATGTTTAAACCATTGGGTGTGTGTTCTGGTGTACAAAGAGCGTGAGCGCTAGAGCCCGTTGTGCACACGCTCTGCAATCTGTCCTTGCAACATATTGCAGTGACAACTTATGAGCAGCGTTGGAAGACAGGAGCAGGGTGTCGCCCTCTTAGAAGAGAAAGTGCCTGACCAAGGTTCTTCATGGCAGGATCATTTTCAGTGAAAGCAGCAGGTTTAAATATGAACAATTATTTTTGAAATGACATTAATGTTGTAAAGGAAGCCGCTCTTTTTGCCAGTCTCTGAAGCTTACTCGTCGACGTCATCGCGTAGAATGTAGGACAGTTGCCACATCCTATTCTCACGATGTGGTCGCTGGTCCTGCATTGTATTTGATGACATAGGAAGAACAGACCAATGACTGTCCTGGAACTGTACAATAGTTTGGTGTGAATATAACACCCATACAGCAACTAGATTTTGCGGTGTCCTTGTGTTGAACCTGCATTGATCAACTCAGATCAATGCAGAATAAGCTCTAAAGCTGACCATACACTAGAAGAATTTAAAAAATTTTAATTTTAAGAACTTTAATTTGATTTTCTAATCGTTAGTGGGGTCAAATTGTTCATTTGATCTACTAGTGTATAACCAGCTTTAGTTTTTTAATTAGCCACCCCCCCCCCCCGTGTGAAATTCCTGCTACTTCTAGTTGCGGGGGGCATGGGACTTTCTAATTATCCCCCAAATTGGCCATCCCCCCTGGAGTTAAGTTCATAGTTACAATGTTAGTCTGGTTGAAAAAAAAGACCATCTAGTTCAACCAATAACTAACTATAATTCATTCTTTTTCTGGTTGTGGGGAGTATGGCACTCTCTCCTTTCCTAAGATGGAGTGAAATTCCTTCTACTTCTGGTTGTGGGGAGCATGGGACTCTCTTCTTCCCCAAATTGGCCATCTCCCTGGAGTGAAATTCCTGCTACTTCTGGTTGTGGGGAGCATGGGACTCTCTTCTTCCCCAAATTGGCCATCTCCCTGGAGTGAAATTCCTGCTACTTCTGGTTGTGGGGGGCATGGGACTCTCTTTTTCCCCAAACTGGCCATCTCCCCTGGAGTTAAGTTCATAGTTACAATGTTAGTCTGGTTAAAAAAAAGACCACCTAGTTCAACCAATAACTATAATTTACGCCTTTTCTGGTTGTAGGGAGTATTGGACTCTCTTCTTTCGCCAAATTGGAGTGAAATTCCTACTACTTCCAATTGTGGGGAACATGGGACTCTCTCCTTCCCTAAATTGGCCACCCCCCTGGAGTGAAAATCCTGCTACTTCCAGTTGTGGGGAACATGGGACTCTCCTTACCCAAATTGGCCATCCCTTGAAAATAAATGTCTGCTACTTCTGGTTTTGGGGAACATGAGACTCTCTCCTTCCCCAAATTGGCCACCCCCTTTTCCTCGGAGTGAAATTCCTGCTAATTCTGGTAGTGGGGAGCATGGGGCTCTGTCCTTCCCCAAATTGGCCATTCCCCTGAAGTTAAATTCCTGCCAATTCAGATTGTGGGGAGCATGGGATTCTCTTCTTCCCCAAATTGGCCATCCCCCTGGAGTAAAATTCCTGCTACTTCTGGTTGTGGGGAGCATGGGACTCTCTTCTTATCCAAGTTGGGCATCCCCCGAAAATACATTTGTGCTACTTCTGGTTTTGGGGAACATGAGACTCTCTCCAAATTGGCCATCCCCCTGAAGATTAATTCCTGCTAATTCTGGTTTTGGGGAACATGGGACTCTCTACTTCCCCAAATAGGCCATCCTCTCGGAGGAAAATTCCTGCTAATTTTGTTAGCGGGGAGCATTCAACTCTCTCCTCCCCAAATTGGCCATCCCCTGAAGTTAAATTCCTTCAACTTCTGGTTGTGGGGAGTATAGAACTCTGTCCTTCCCCAAATTGGCCATCTCCCTGGAGTGAAATTCCTGCTACTTCTGGTTGTGGGGGCATGCGATTCTCTTCTTCCTCAAACTGGCCATCTCCCCTGGAGTTAAGTTCATAGTTACAAATCAATGTTAGTCTGGTTGAAAAAAAGACCACCTAGTTCAACCGATAACTAACTATAATTTACGCTTTTTCTGGTTGTAGGGAGTATTGGACTCTCTTCTTCGCCAAATTGGAGTGAAATTCCTACTACTTCTGATTGTGGGGAACATGGGACTTTCTCCTACCCTAAATTGGCCACCCCATGGAGTGAAAATCCTGCTACTTCCGGTTGTGGGGAACATGGGACTCTTCTTACCCAAATTGGCCATCCCTCGAAAAAAAAATTCTGCTACTTCTGGTTTTGGGGAACATGAGACTCTCTCCTTCCCCAAATAGGCCATCCCCCCTGGAGGAAAATTCCTGCTAATTCTGGTAGCGGGGAGCATTCAACTCTCTCCTTCCCCAAATTGGCCATCCCCTGAAGTTAAATTCCTGCTAATTCTGGTTGTAGGGAGCATGGGACTCTGTTCTTCCCAAAATTGGCAATCCCCCCTCAAGTGAAATTCCTGCTACATCTGGTTGTGGGGAGAATGGAACTATTTCCTTCCCCAATCTCCAGGCCTACGTGCTGTTACATTGAGATAGGCCCTATGGAAGCTTAACCAGAGCCAAGGGAAGGTCTATATCAGAATCCAGAGAGGGCAGCCAACTATGTGGTCCTCCCTCTTGCTTTGCCTGGCGTAACTAAAGTACAGTTTCGTTCCAACCTAACAGCTATTATTTAATACTGATCCTCGTAAACCTAAGATCTTATTAAATTCCTTGCTGTCTGGTTTAATGATGGCCTATTGTGATATATCGTACTGATCTGATGTGTCAGCACACAGTAACTGCCAGGGTGTAAATCCCATGAAAAGACTCCCGTCTCCGGCTTAGCAAGTCTATTATCACAGGATGTACTATAAAGACTTCACCTGGATCCACTCCGTCATTATAAATCTGGCCCGTTCATCTGTCTATGACACGGACCGTTGTTGACAAAGTAGCATCACAATATTTTATTGATGGTTTAAAATAAATATATCCATCAACTCTGCCAAAATTCCACCGAAAGGAATAAAAATCTAATTTCATTCTAGAACACAGATCTGGCCTTTTTTTTTGCTAATGTAAGAGCAGACATTTATCAGTCTGGGTGATCTAATATGGTCATTTGAAGTATCAAATTCAATTACGGGGCTGATTTATGATAAACAGGACATGGAGAATGTGAAAAAAAAAATTGAGTCCTTTCCCACAGCTTATTCCTGATTAACTGAAACATGAAAGTAAGGTGTCCATATAAAGGAAAGAAATAATAACCTGTCTGGCCACCCTCACCAATGACCTTTGCTCACTTTACTACTTAAGACCCAGACCATTATGCAGGTTAAGGACCCTTTTTGCGATTCGGCACTGCATTGCTCTAACTGACAATTGCGTGGTAATGCAACGTGGCTCCCAAACAAAATTGGCGTCCTTTTTTCCCCACAAATAGAGCTTTCTTTTGGTGGTATTTGATCACCTCTGCGGTTTTTATTGCTTGTGATATAAACAAAACTATAGCAACAATGCAAATGCATTATTTTTTAATTTTTTTGCTGTAATAAATATCCCCCAAAAATATATATATATAAAAAAAAAATTCCTCAGTTTAGGCCGATATGTATTCTTCTACTTATTTTTGGTAAAAAAAAAAAAAATCGCAATAAACCTTTGCGCAAAATTTATAGCGTTTACATAATAGGGGATAGTTTTATAGCATTTTTATTAATCTTTTTTTTTTTTTACTACTAATGGTGGCGATCAGCGATTTTTTCCGTGACTGCGACATTATGGCGGACACATCGGACAATGTTGACACATTTTGGGGACCATTGTCATTTTCACAGCCAAAAGTGCTAAAAAAATGCACAGTTACTGTGAAAATGACAATTGCAGTTTAGGAGTTAACCCCTAGGGGGGCACTGTAGGGGTTAAGTGTGACCTCATATGTGTTTCCAACTGTAGGGGGGTGGGGCTGGACGTGTGACGTCAGTGATCATCTTTCCCTATATCAGGGAACAGACGATCACTGACACTGCCACAATGAAGAATGGGGAGGTTTCGTTTCACACACCTCTTCCCTTTCTTCAGCTCCGGTGACCGATCGCGGGACACCGGCGGCAATTGGGTCCGCGGGTCCCACGGGTGCGGTCACGGATCTTCGGAACTGGGTCGCGATCCTACGACTGGGCCTTAAAGAGACATGTACAGTTAAGTGCTTGTGCCCAACCGCTCTTCTGCCAACCTATATCGTCGGTAGGGGGTCCTTAAGTGGTTAAAGTGGATGTAAACCCAAATTTTTTATTTTTTTGCTGTCACAATGTACAGTATACGATTTCCTATCATCTGTGCCCAGTCTTGCCACGCAGAGTTAATCCAGATCTGAGCAATCCTCTTTTATTGTTCAGTGAGATGAAACGGACTAACAGAGAAAACCCTTAGTCCGCTCCGCCCCCTTGCTGTGAGTGACAGGTTATTTACATATCTCATGCACTAGCCTGGAGATAGGCATTATTTTTCAATTCCCACCCTCACTCTTTTTCTGAAGTCATGTGGTTACTTTTCTGGATTTTGACTGGATGTTACTGATAATAGCAGAATTCAGTGTAAGAAATACATAGGAAAAAATGCATGTTGACAAGGGGAGTGTAGAGGAGGGCGGGGAGTCTACTGACATCACGACTCCACCCACCGAGCTCCAGACAACAGACCCACCCACAGAATCTGCAGTTTTTCAGTTCTTATAACAGACAGAGGGGGAGACATTTGACAGGTAAGGATACATGCAGGAGGCATCTATATCCTTATAGATCAGCACTATGGCAGTAGTTTAGAAAGGATGAGAGTGGGTTTATATCCACTTTATTAAAGAGTTATGGCACCCAAGGAATCTTCACCATCCAACAGTTTCAGAACTGTTGAATGCCTGGCTCTCTGCTGATTGCTGTGGTACCTTCCACCCTTCAGTATGCCTTTACAGGACACAATGTAGGGATCAGCAGGTCCAACCACATCACCTAGCATCGGTTCAGCCATTCAATGTCCAAATGTGTCAAATTCTTTGTGCACTGTAGCTCTTCAACAGAGCAAATATTGGCAGCAGTGGTTATTGGCCAATGTGGTCCCAACACACAGACAAGACAATCTGCCTTATGTCATATTGTTTCAGTTCACATCTATGCGTTACTTTGGTGTGCACTGAAAAAAGCAGGACAGGGTACATTTGTTACGCAGCGCAAAAAAAGGTAATCATTTCGATGAATTGTAAAAATGCATTGCACTTCCTCTTCACAGTGTACACCAGCAGGCATGTGTTATCCAGAGCATAATGTACACCCGCAAGAGCCCCGATGAAGTCACGTGACCCATGACGTAACGCATAGGGTGGAGCCTGTGGATCGGAAGTAGAGGTTTAAGCAAATAGCAGTATCCCTTTGTATTACTGTAAAATGCTGAATAATTTTAATAATATGTGAGTGTGTTTTTTAATAAAGTGTTTTAACATAAATGCTACACCATTGGAGGCCGCTTTGTCCCTTCTCTTTGTCATGATGGTGTGCTCCAGTGACATGTTAGTGTGCATATAAATCAGACTTTAGGCCCGTACACACGATCAGATTTTACTTCAATAATTGTCGGATGGACGTGTTCTGTCGGATAATACGACCGTGTGTATGCTCCATCAGACAATTGTTGGCGGGACTAAAATCTAAAGTACGTATGCTCTGAACCAATACTAACCATAAGACAACATTAGCAGAAGTTGCCCAAAGGGTGGCGCTAAAGAGCTGAAAAACCATTTAGTACGTCTATTATGTCACTACAGTGGTGTTTGATGGCTGAAAATGTTGGACCGTCTGTATACATACCAAGTTCACGGCCAACGCCCTTCGGACAAAAATCCATGGATTTGTCTGATGGAAGTCCGATCGTGTGTATGAGGCTTTAAAAGGGACCAACATAATTTTTTCCTGGATGAGTCCCATGGGAGATTAAAGCCTCATAAACACGATTATCCGACGGGAATTGTGTGATGACAGGTTGTTGTCGGAAAATCCGACCGTTTGTACGCTCCATCGGACACTTGTCGCATTTTCCACGGACAAATGTTGGATAGCATGCTTTAAAATTGTCTGCCAACAAATGTGTGTTGTCGGATTATCCGAGTGTGTGTACACAAGTTGGACAAAACTTCACAGTACAAACACGCATGCTCAAAAGCAATGCTCACCATAGCACATTAGCAGATGTTGCCCAAAGGGTGGCGCTAAAGAGCTGAAAACCCATGTAGTTTTATGTTTGTTGGCCGACAATTCTTTGCTGTTTGTATGCAATACAGGTTCCTGGCCAACGCCGTGTGAGCGTGTGTACGAGGCTTTAGGCCCCTTAGTGGACAGAAGAAGTGCACACCCTGAACATACAGGAGCCACCATGAGACCTAAGGCCCCTTTCACATGTGCGGACCGTTCTTCCGTTTTTTACAAGTCTGTTTACAAATCCCTATGGGATTGCAGACGTTAGCGGACGATGCACGTCCGCAAAGATCCGCGTCCGTGAAGATCCAGTTTTTCGGACGGAAGAAAACCCTATTTTTCTTCCGTCTGAAGGATCAGATCGGATGAATACGGACAGACGGTCTGTATTCATCCGATTCCCCATAAGGGAGAGCGGAGGAAAGACAGGACGGTCTCTGCACAGTGTGCGGGGACCGCCCTGTCCGCCGACAGCTCAGCGGGGATTACGGATGATTCCCACTGAGCCGAGGGACACACACGGAGCGGACACAAAAACGGTTCACTCAGTGTGAAAGGACCCTAAGAGCTAACTATTGGGAGTAATGCCGCGTACACACGCGATCATTTTTCGGCATTGAAAAAAAACATTGTTTTTCAGCATGTCCAAAAACACAACATCGTTTTTGAAAAATGATGAACAAAGCGTGGTGACGTATGACGGCACTCTAAAGTGGAAGTTCTATTCGCCTTTGGGCTGCTTTAGCTTATTCCTTGTTAGTAAAAGACGATTCACGCTTTTTTGTCTGTTACAGCGTGATGAATGTGCTTACTTCATTATGAACGGTAGTTTTACCAGAACAAGCGCTCCCGTCTCATAACTTGCTTCTGAGCATGTGCGGGTTTAAACCGACGTTTTAGCCCACATACGATCATTTTTTACAACCCGAAAAACAAAAAAAATGTTTGGCGTTTTTCAGAAGATGAAAAACGATGTGAAGCCCACACACGATCATTTTAAATGATGTTTTTAAAAACGTTGTGTTTTTTTTCATGCTGAAAAATGATCATGTGTACGCGGCATTACACATGTGTTATCTGACCTTACATGCATTGTAGGGCAATTTTATGAGGTGAGCACAGTGGTGGATGGGAATAAGATGTAATTATATATGAAGTTCATGCGGATTATCTAGTCAAGGAATTAGTTTACATCCTCACTAAAAATATATGAACTGATATCAATATTATGGAATAATCACAAACTTTACTATTGTCACCTGTAATTTCTTTCTTTGTATTGGTATATATATATATATATATATATATATATATATATATATATATATATATATATATATACACACACATACACACACACACACACACACATATATATATATATATATATATATATATATATATATATATATACACAGTACAGACCAAAAGTTTGGACACACCTTCTCATTCAAAGAGTTTTCTTTATTTTCATGACTATGAAAATTGTAGATTCACACTGAAGGCATCAAAACTATGAATTAACACATGTGGAATTATATGCATAACAAAAAAGTGTGAAACAACTGAAAATATGTCATATTCTAGGTTCTTCAAAGTAGCCACCTTTTGCTTTGATTACTGCTTTCCACACTCTTTGCATTCTCTTGATGAGCTTCAAGAGGTAGTCACCTGAAATGGTCTTCCAACAGTCTTGAAGGAGTTCCCAGAGATGCTTAGCACTTGTTGGCCCTTTTGCCTTCACTTTGCGGTCCAGCTCACCCCAAACCATCTCGATTGGGTTCAGGTCCGGTGACTGTGGAGGCCAGGTCATCTGGCGCAGCACCCCATCACTCTCCTTCTTGGTCAAATAGCTCTTACACAGCTTGGAGGTGTGTTTGGGGTCATTGTCCTGTTGAAAATCAAATGATGGTCCAACTAGACGCAAACCGGATGGAATAGCATGCCGCTGCAAGATGCTTTGGTAGCCATGCTGGTTCAGTATGCCTTCAATTTTGAATAAATCCCCAACAGTATCACCAGCAAAGCACCCCCACACCATCACACCTCCTCCTCCATGCTTCACAGTGGGAACCAGGCATGTAGAGTCCACCCGTTCACCTTTTTTGCGTCGCACAAAGACACGGTGGTTGGAACCAAAGATCTCAAATTTGGACTCATCAGACCAAAGCACAGATTTCCACTGGTCTAATGTCCATTCCTTGTGTTCTTTAGCCCAAACAAGTCTCTTCTGCTTGTTGCCTTTCTTTAGCAGTGGTTTCCTAGCAGATATTCTACCATGAAGGCCTGATTCACACAGTCTCCTCTTATCAGCTGTTCTAGAGATGTGTCTGCTGCAAAAGGTGGCTACTTTTGAAGAACCTAGAATATTACATATATTTTCAGTTGTTTCATACCTTTTTGTTATGTATATAATTCCACATGTGTTAATTCATAGTTTTGATGCCTTCAGTGTGACTCTACAATTTTCATAGTCATGAAAATAAAGAAAACTCTTGGAATGAGAAGGTGTGTCCAAACTTTTGGTCTGTACTGTATATATGCACAAGTTCTAAGCTGAATTATTGTACTCATTTAAGTGATAATTGGATATATAGCACATTGGGAATCTATGTAGGCAACGCAGCGCTTAATTATACCTTCTTAATTTTGGGTTGTGGGAACACAAGACAGCGCTTGCAGCTACCATCACCAATTCATCCAGAATTACCATTTTTTATATCCCCCAACTTAGTGCAAACCTTTCCCGCACATGCTTCATTTAAAGTCCCGCTTGCTCCTTTCTCTATGATTTAAAATATATACTAAACAGAAAAAATGTCTATAAAATATATATTTAGCCATTAGGGTGAAAAGAGCCACTGCCAAGTAAATGAAGTGTTGCCAGTACCTTGCCCAGTGGCGGTCGGCAGATCCTCTCCCGTGCCCTCCTCCGTGCCCTCCTCCTTCTGCGCTCATCTAAAGTCAGTAGTATAGCTATGAGCAAGGATGCCCCTGGCATGGTGGCATACAGATTTTTGTCCTGCAAGTGTGGCTGCTCAGCTTGTCCCTAACGGTGTTGCTTTTGCTGACATGTAGACGAATTGTCTAAATTTAAGCAAGCTTTTATAAGGTCTAATTTTAGACCGGCCGTGCAGCTGATGCGCACAGCGCATAGCCTGCCCTGCACAAACTTACTTTTGTGAATCGACGTATCTCCCTCATTTGCATATTTGCATAGGAAATCAATGGTGTGGACGGAATAAATGTGCACCTAGGATGTGCAGGCGTAGGCAAGTTAGGCCGGTCGGGAATAGCCTATTTTGGTGCGTATCTAGTTCTGTGGGTACGGTGCATAGATATTCCGGCGCAAATTTAGACTTACGCCGGAGTATCTCGAGATACTCTGGTGTAATTGCTTTGTGAATCTGGCCCATCGATTTTATCTCCAGTGCAATATTTATTTTGTTACCTACTTGAAGACCATACAAATTTCAATGCATCGAGCGCTGCCTTTGTGTGTTTTTTGTATCCTGCTATCCATTTTTCCAGTGGTTGGTAGCTGCACTGGGAATCGGCATGCAAGGAGATCCGCTAAAAGTAGTTGGATCTGTATGTGCGTTATAATTCATCAAAATTAGTCGATTAATCGTTTAAAGAAAAATCGATTAATTGAACACGGAAATTTTAATCAGTAACAGCCCTAAAAAAAAAAAAACATAAACAAACATGGAATTTTAACATATCTACAACAATGTCACCAACATATTAATTGTAGTATAGTCTATAGATCTTGCACCCAACGCGTTTCAGAGCACAGGTTTCTTCTCCTTCAGGGGGTATATGTTAGCAAGAAGAATCGTTTTTCTAAAATAGAGTATTATACAAAATGAGTAAGTCACACTATAACATAAGGAATACACAGAATCAAATGAAATTCAAAAAGTTCACTTACATACATTATGATGGTATGGTAAACATTTCGATATGTTGTATTTTAAAAACATGCAAGAACAGAGTGTGCTCCCAATTTCTCTGGGGTGTGGATGTGTATGTATGTGGGGGGGCTGGTCCAGTGGCCGACTGTTGTTTCCCTCCCGAGGCCTGGCGCCGGCATCTTTCCTCAGATTGGCTCTCGTGGATGTCTGTTTGAGAAATTGAGAGCAATCTGTTCTTGCATGTTTTTAACCACTTAAGGACCGCCTCCTGCACATATACGTCGGCAGAATGGCACGGCTGGGCAGATCCACGTACAGGTACGTCCTGTACCACTACCCAGCTGTGGGTCACAGGCGCATGCCCGCGGCACGCACCTGTGACCCGGTCCGAAGCTCCGGGACCGTAGGTCCCCGGAGCTGAAGAACAGGCAGAGCCGTGTGTAAACACAGCTTCCCCGTGCTTCACTGTGGTGGCTGCATATATCGTGTCATCCCTGTTATAGGGGGACACAATCGATGACGTCACACCTACAGCCACCCCCCCTACAGTTGTAAACACACATTAGGGAACACATAACCCCTACAGCGCCCCCTTGTGATTAACTCCCAAACTGCAACTGTCATTTTCACAATAAACAATGCAATTTAAATGCATTTTTTGCTATGAAAATTGTCCGAAGTGTCCGCCATATTGTCGCAGTCACGAAAAAAATCGCTGATCGCCGCCATTAGTAGTAAAATTAAATAAATAATAAAATGCAATAAAACCATCCCCTATTTTGTAAATGCTATAAATTTTGCGCAACCGATAAACGCTTATTGCAATTTTTTTTTTTAAAGGTAGAAGAATACGTATCGGCCTAAACTGAGGAAAAAAAATGTTTTTTTTTTTTTTATATATTTTTGGGGGATATTTATTATAGCAAAAAGTAACAAAAATTTTTTTTCAAAATTGTCGCTCTATTTTTGTTTATAGCGCAAAAAAAAAAAAAACGCAGAGGTGAGCAAATACCACCAAAAGAAAGCTCTATTTGTGGAAAAAAAAGGACGCCAATTTTGTTTGGGAGCCACGTTACACGACTGCGCAATTGTCAGTTAAAGCGACGCAGTGCCAATTTGCAAAAAGGAGCCTGGTCCTTTAGCTGCATTTTGGTCCGGGGCTTAAGTGGTTAAAATACAACATATCAACATTTTTACCATACCATCATAATGTATGTAAGTGAACTTTTTGAATTTCATTTGGATTCTGTGTATTCCTTATGGACACTTTTTAGCCTCGGCATCAACACAAAGTTTCGGAGTGCAGCTCCCCTTCTATTGTGCCCAATCCCCTCAGTTTAATAAGGGGTCCCCCTGAAAAGCGTGAAATTACTGCAAGGTCTCATTGCAAAGCCTCATGGCCCCACTCTGCTGTCACATGTCTTTACTGTACATCCCCCATCATAAAAAAAGTGTAAATGATGCCTTTGAAAGACCTGAACCCCCCCCCCCCCCAAGGATTTTTTTTTATCTACGGCCCTGGTGCAGGGTATATACTCACCACAGTGCATCTCATCCTCCTCCAACATAAGACGCCTTGGGACAAATTCCTTCCAATGGTGCTGCTAGCATTCTAATGACACTAATTCACAGAGCCGGGAATTGCAGCCATAATTAAAAGAATTCCTGCATGTGTAAGACATCCGTCTTGGGTGGAGAAAACGCCTCTCCGGAGAGCAAAAAGCAATATTAACAAACCATGCCGAGAAACTGACATACTAAATAAACACTGAATATTAGATTTAAACTGCAAGCAATAACTATTGATCTGTAAGCTTTGTTTTTCTTCAGGCTTTTTTTTTTGTGGCCTAAGACGACATTTATATTAATGTGGACTGGGCTTTAGATATATTTAAAGTGTTATTAAACCCGCATCATTAAAAACTATCAATAAATGGTGTATTACATGCTATTCATACTCACTCAGTCACTCTTTTCTGTATTCTGCAAAAAAAAACAGATTTATCCAGTTGTTCTCTGTCTCCCCCTTTTGTCCATGTCCCCATGGCAGTTGGGGATTTCGCAGAGCAGTGTTGGCAGCTCTGCACATGCTCAGTTTTCAGTGTATTTCTACCCTGAGCATTTCCTCCCTATCACATCCGTACTAACCAGCAGACATATCGGGTGGACGGATTCCCAGCCGACAGATTTTAAAGCATGCTTTAAAATCTGTCGGCTGGCCAAATCCGTCGGCTCGCCCGTACACGATCAAATCTGTCTGCTGGGACGGTCGGGCCGAAGATACAGGTTGGTGGGGCGTGACACAGCCCGTGATTGGCAGAAGTCTGCTTACACCATGTTATTGCCAAAAAATAATAAACATTTGATTTCAAATATACTAGACATGTGCATAAAAAAAATTGTTTTGTCTCTGTAACGGAACGTCCCACACTCCGCTTGAGTGCTTCCGCCATATACCGCTTCCTTCCAGTCTGGATATAGATATCAGATATTCCAGCTGCCCTCAACACACAACGTGATGATACTTGTTTGTGTGCTGAACATGGAGTGTTCAATAGAACCAAGAATACAGCCTTATATACAGTTTAAAGAGGTAACCAGAACATAATTTAACATGAGCTAATTAACTAATCATTTACCCAGACGAGGTGACTCTGAGACATGACCTCTCAGGGTAGACATCCGACTCCTCTGACCTGCTATACAATACACATTATCATAAGTGTAAACACAGGACATCTTCACACAAAAGCCGGGTCAATTAGCACAAGCCACAATGAAAGATCCTCAGAAGCCATCCTAGATTCATTTGCATCACACCAGACAGACAGGTGGGCTGGAGTTGATGACATTAACACCTAACAGTATATGTCCCCACATTATGAATGAGTCACTCTTTCAATTAACCTGTTGAGTTCAGAATCAATAAACAGCAACCAGTTCTCACAGATATCCTGGAATATATTGTGGATAATAATTACATAATAATCCCCTCTTAGGTAGTCCAAGATATCATTTCTCAGTCATCCTATGTCCCTAGTGGACATAGGATGATTTTAGACATAAGAGGGTTTGAGTCACAGTCTCGTTTCCGTAAATTCGTAATTTTGTAAGACGCGAGTTTTCATATTCAGACTCCTTCGTATTTTCGTAACAGTTTTATTTTCGTTCATATATATGATTCGTAATTCTGTCTAATTTATTTTCTTTGATTCGAAATTCGTAATTTTGTTAGATAATAATTTTTGTTTATTCGGTACGCTACTCGTAATTTAGTAATTGTTACTTTTGTGAGATTGCCTTTTCCGTTGATTCGTAACATGGTTTTGTTTTTGTTGATTCGCGTCTACTACCGTGCTTCGAATGCATTCGTACTTTCGTAAATACATTGCGGTCATTCGCAATGTATTTTAATTCCTTTTCAACACGCTTCATTTCTAATAAGTCCTGTACTTACTCCCAGTTCACTCCCTCAGTCACGAGACCTGACTCGGTCTCCTCCTCAACTGAATCTAAAAGGATTCAGGAATGCACTGTGACTCAGACACAAAAGAGAGAAGCTGATTGGCTAAGATATTAAGTAAGATACTTCACTCACTACACTGCCCATTCGAAAGAACGATTCGAGAACACGAAATTAGGAACAGACAAAGAAACAAATTTACGAACATACAAATGAAAATACTAAATTACGAACATACCTATAAACCACTTCCATACCGGGCACTTACACACCTTCCTGCCCAGACCAATTTTCAGCTTTCAAAGCTGTTTCACTTTGAATGACAATTGTGCGGTCATGCTACACTGTACCCAAACTAAATTTTTATTATTTTGTTCCCACAAATAGAGCTTTCCTTTGGTGGTATTTGATCACCTCTGGGATTTTTAATTTTCTGGGGAAAAAAAGACAGAAAAGTTAGATTTTTTTTTGTTTCCATTACAAAACTTTGGAAATAAGTACGTTTTCTCCTTCACTGATGGGCACTGATGGGGCTGCACTGACGGGCACTGATGGCACTGATGAGGTGGAATTGATGGGCACTGATGGGCCACTAATATGCAGCACTGATGGGGCACTGATAGGCAGCACGGATGGGCACTGATAAGCGGCACAGATGGGCTCAGATAGGCGGCATGGATAGGCACGGAGAGGCGACATGGATGGGCACAGAAAGGTGGCATGGATGGGCACTGATAGGTGGCACGGATGGGCACTGATAGGTGGCACGGATGTACTGTATTATATTTTACTTACGGATGCCAATCAGTGCCAAACAATGCCTGCCAAACAGTGATGCCCAATGTGGGCACTGATTTGCATCCATTGTGGGCACTGATTGGCATCCCTGGTGGTCTAGGGTGGCATACCAAAAATCCATTCGTTAAGAACCGAATCGCACACGTCTAAAATATACAGTATATTTGTATGACAATTTGAAAGAGTTTAAGAGAAAGGGATAGAAAGAGAAGGGATATTGCAAATTAAACAGTGTGTGTTTACAATCACTTTAACCGCCTGCCTACCAGCCGCTGTCATTATACTGCAACAGGTTGGCACAGCTGCACGAATCACTGTAGGTGTACGTCGGCCAATTTAGGAGCAATAGCAGACCCGCAGAGCGTCGCCGGCCACCCACTATTGCTCCTCAGAGAGCCAGAACGGGGATCTGTCAATGTAAACAAACAGATCCCTGTTTGACAGGGAAGTTAAGAGAGATTGTCTGTTCCTAGTGATCAGGAACAGCGATCTCTCTCCTCCTCCAGTCAGTCCCATCCCCCCACAGTTAGAAATTCCTCCCTAGAGAACGCTTGACCCCTTGATTGCCTCCTAGTGCTAACCCATTCCCAGCCAGTGACATTTATACAGTAATCAGTGCATATTTATAGCACTAATCGCTGTATAAATGCCAATGGTCCCAAACAAGTGTCAAAAGTGTCCGATCTGTCCGCCGCAATCCTGATAAAAATCGTTGATCGCCGCCATTATTAGCAAAAAAAATAAAAAATCGAATATTAAAAATGTCATAAGTTTATCTCCTGTTTTGTAAACGCTATAACATTTTCGCAAACCCATCAATGTACGCTTATTGCTTTTTTTAACCAAAAATATACAGAAGAATACATATCGGCCTAAACTGATGAAGACATTTTTTGGGGGGATATTTATTATAGCAAAAAGTTTAAAATATATATATTTTTTTCAAAAAGTCTTTTTTGTTAATAGCGCAAAAAAAATAAAAACCGCAGAGATGATCAAGTAACACCAAAAGAAAGCTTTATTTGTGGGGGAAAAAGGACATACATTTTGTTTACATGCAGTGCGGTACCGCAAAAAATGGCCTGGTCATTAAGGAGGTAAAGCCTTCCGGGGGGGGGGGGAGTGGTTAAATACATGCATACTCCTCTTGACTATGCTTTCGCTTGATCTTCTCTCCAAAAGGACAGAGCCATTGTCCTCATTAGAGCCCTGCTGCTCCTGCAAGTACAGCAGCTGAGCAATACTAATAAAACCACTCCCTTACTGATTTCCCAAGAAGTCTGAACTAAGACACAAGTCAGATTTTGGGCATCACCTGCAACAAAAATGTCATTTTTGGTAAGGTTCTCTCAAAGGGAGATCACATCTAAAAGGATGCAGACCCTGTCATGTTCCTCATTGCAGCTGTTTAATAAATATAAATTTCTTCAGCATAAAAACAAGGTAGGAATCTGCAACAAAGTTTGTTAAAATCCCGGCAATGTACACCGATCACCCAGAGGGGAAGGGTTTTTCTCAACAGAAGTGAAAATGCTCTCTAAATTACTTAATTGCTTTACTCGCTGGTTTTTCTTCTTTTTTTTTTTTTACTTGCTGTTTTTTGTAAGTCACATAATATGAATACGAACAGTGGTCTCCAACCTGCAGCCTGAGGGCTGGGTGTGGCCCTTTGCATGCCTTTATCTAGCACCATTCCTTCCACAGACACCATAGGGCACCATTCCTTCCACAGACACCATAGGGCACCATTTCTTCCACAGACACCATAGGGCACCATTCCTTCCACAGACACCATAGGGCACCATTCCTTCCACAGACACCATAGGGCACCATTCCTTCCACAGACACCATAGGGCACCATTCCTTCCACAAACACCATGGGGCACCATTCCTTCCACAGACACCATAGGGCACCATTCCTTCCACAGACACCATATGGCACCATTCCTTCCACAGACACCCTAGGGTACCATTCCTTCCACAGACACCATAGAGCACTATTCCTTCCACAGACACCATGGGGCACCATTCCTTCCACAGACACTATAGGGCACCATTCCTTCCACAGACACCATAGGGCACCATTCCTTCCACAGACACCATAGGGCACCATTCCTTCCACAGACACCATAGGGCACCATTCCTTCCACAGACACCATAGGGCACCATTCCTTCCACAGACACCATAGGGCACCATTCCTTCCACAGACACCATAGGGCACCATTCCTTCCACAGACACCATAGGGCACCATTCCTTCCACAGACACCATAGGGCACCATTCCTTCCACAAACACCATGGGGCACCATTCCTTCCACAGACACCATAGGGCACCATTCCTTCCACAGACACCATATGGCACCATTCCTTCCACAGACACCCTAGGGTACCATTCCTTCCACAGACACCATAGAGCACTATTCCTTCCACAGACACCATGGGGCACCATTCCTTCCACAGACACTATAGGGCACCATTCCTTCCACAGACACCATAGGGCACCATTCCTTCCACAGACACCATAGGGCACCATTCCTTCCACAGACACCATAGGGCACCATTCCTTCCACAGACACCATAGGGCACCATTCCTTCCACAGACACCATAGGGCACCATTCCTTCCACAGACACCATAGGGCACCATTCCTTCCACAGACACCATAGGGTACCATTCCTTCCACAGACACCATAGAGCACTATTCCTTCCACAGACACCATGGGGCACCATTCCTTCCACAGACACTATAGGGCACCATTCCTTCCACAGACACCATAGGGCACCATTCCTTCCACAGACACCATAGGGCACCATTCCTTCCACAGACACCATAGGGCACCATTCCTTCCACAGACACCATAGGGCACCATTCCTTCCACAGACACCATAGGGCACCATTCCTTCCACAGACACCATAGGGCACCATTCCTTCCACAGACACCATAGGGCACCATTCCTTCCACAGACACCATAGGGCACCATTCCTTCCACAAACACCATGGGGCACCATTCCTTCCACAGACACCATAGGGCACCATTCCTTCCACAGACACCATATGGCACCATTCCTTCCACAGACACCCTAGGGTACCATTCCTTCCACAGACACCATAGAGCACTATTCCTTCCACAGACACCATGGGGCACCATTCCTTCCACAGACACTATAGGGCACCATTCCTTCCACAGACACCATAGGGCACCATTCCTTCCACAGACACCATAGGGCACCATTCCTTCCACAGACACCATAGGGCACCATTCCTTCCACAGACACCATAGGGCACCATTCCTTCCACAGACACCATAGGGCACCATTCCTTCCACAGACACCATAGGGCACCATTCCTTCCACAGACACCATAGGGCACTATTCCTTCCACAGACACCATAGGGCACCATTCCTTCCACAGACACCATGGGGCACCATTCCTTCCACAGACACCATGGGGCACCATTCCTTCCACAGACACCATAGGGCACCATTCCTTCCACAGACACCATGGGGCACCATTCCTTCCACAGACACAATTCCTTCCACAGACACCATAGGGCACCATTCCTTCCACAGACACCATTGGGCACCATTCCTTCCACAGACACCATAGGGCACCATTCCTTCCACAAACACCATGGGGCACCATTCCTTCCACAGACACCATGGGGCACCATTCCTTCCACAGACACCATAGGGCACCATTCCTTCCACAGACACCATAGGGCACCATTCCTTCCACAGACACCATAGGGCACCATTCCTTCCACAGACACCATAGGGCACCATTCCTTCCACAGACACCATAGGGCACCATTCCTTCCACAGACACCATATGGCACCATTCCTTCCACAGACACCCTAGGGTATCATTCCTTCCACACACACCATAGAGCACTAGTCCTTCCACAGACACCATGGGGCACCATTCCTTCCACAGACACCATAGGGCACCATTTCTTCCACAGACACCATGGGGCACCATTCCTTCCACAGACACCATAGGGCACCATTCCTTCCACAGACACCATAGAGCACTATTCCTTCCACAGACACCATGGGGCACCATTCCTTCCACAGACACCATGGGGCACCATTCCTTTCACAAACACCATTCCTTCCACAGACACCATGGGGCACCATTCCTTCCACAGACACCATGGGGCACCATTCCTTCCACAAATCCAATTCCTTCCACAGACACGATGGGGCACCATTCCTTCCACAAACACCATTCCTTCCACAGACACCATGGGGCACCATTCCTTCCACAGACACCATTCCTTCCACAGACACCATAGGGCACCATTCCTTCCACAGACACCATAAGACACCATTCCTTCCACAGACACCTAGGCAGGGCTGCTGTTAGAAATCACGGGGCCCCGTACAGCCTACCTGGCAGGGCCCCCCCCCTCAAATATATATAACAAAAACATTTCACAATACTGTAAATATACTAAAATCATTCTTAGCGGACACACAAATAACAGATAAGCTGTGTAAATTAGCCCTTTTTAACCACCCCCAGACCAAAATGCAGCTAAAGGACCAGACTCCTTTTTGCAAATTGGCACTGCGTCGGGTTTAACTGACAATTGCGCGGTCGTTCGACGTGGCTCCCAAACTAAATTGGCGTCATTTTTTCCCCACAAATAGAGCTTTCTTTTGGTGGTATTTGATCACCTCTGCGTTTTTTATTTTTTGCGCTATAAACAAAAATAGAGCGACAATTTTGAAAAAAGTGCAATGTTTTTTACTTTTTGCTATAATAAATATCCCCCCAAAAAAAAAAAAAAAAAAATGTATATATATATATATATATATATATATATATATATATATATATATATATAAAATTCCTCAGTTTAGGCCGATACGTATTCTTCTACCTATTTTTGGTAAAAAAAAAAAAAAAAAAAATCGCAATAAGCGTTTATCGGTTGCTTTGCGCAAAATTTATAGTGTTTACAAAATAGGGATAGTTTTATTTTTTTTAACTATTTTTTTTACTACTAATGGCGGCAATCAGTGATTTTTTTCATGACTGCGACATTATGGCGGACACTTCGGACAATTTTGACACATTTTCGGGACAATTGTCATTTTCACAGCAAAAATGCATTTAAATTGCATTGTTTACTGTGGAAATGACAGTTGCAGTTTGGGAGTTAACCACAAGGGGGCGATGCAGGGGTTATGTGTTCCCTGTGTGATTACAACTGTAGGGGGGTGTGGCTGTAGGTTTGACGTCATCGATCGCGTCCCCCCTTTAAAAGGGATGACACGATCGATGCTGCCGCCACAGTGAAGCACGGGAAAGCCGTGTTTACACACAGCTCTCCCCGTTCTTCAGCTCCGGGGGCGATCGCCGCACTCCAGCGGCGATCGGGTCCGCGAGTCCCGCGGTCCTGAAGCTTCCGACCGTGTCACGGGAGCGCGCCGCGGGTGTGCGCCCGTGACCCACGGCTGGGTAGTAGTACAGGACGCACCTGTACGTGGATCTGCCCAGCCGTGCCATTCTGCCGACGTATATGTGCAGGAGGCGGTCCTTAAGTGGTTAAAATAGTTTTCAAAATTGTTGAACAAAAACATTTTATAATTTTTTTTTTAAATAAATACATTATTTTATTTTACAATTTTTACAAATAATTTTTATACAATTTTCTATATACAGGGAGTGCAGAATTATTAGGCAAATTAGTATTTTGACCACATCATCCTCTTTATGCATGTTGTCTTACTCCAAGCTGTATAGGCTCGAAAGCCTACTACCAATAAAGCATATTAGGTGATGTGCATCTCTGTAATGAGAAGGGGTGTGGTCTAATGACATCAACACCCTATATCAGGTGTGCATAATTATTGGGCAACTTCCTTTCCTTTGGCAAAATGGGTCAAAAGAAGGACTTGACAGGCTCAGAAAAGTCAAAAATAGTGAGATATCTTGCAGAGGGATGCAGCACTCTTAAAATTGCAAAGCTTCTGAAGCGTGATCATCGAACAATCAAGCGTTTCATTCAAAATAGTCAACAGGGTCACAAGAAGCGTGTGGAAAAACCAAGGCGCAAAATAACTGCCCATGAACTGAGAAAAGTCAAGCGTGCAGCTGCCAAGATGCCACTTGCCACCAGTTTGGCCATATTTCAGAGCTGCAACATCACTGGAGTGCCCAAATGCACAAGGTGTGCAATACTCAGAGACATGGCCAAGGTAAGAAAGGCTGAAAGACGACCACCACTGAACAAGACACACAAGCTGAAACGTCAAGACTGGGCCAAGAAATATCTCAAGACTGATTTTTCTAAGGTTTTATGGACTGATGAAATGAGAGTGAGTCTTGATGGGCCAGATGGATGGGCCCGTGGCTGGATTGGTAAAGGGCAGAGAGCTCCAGTCCGACTCAGACGCCAGCAAGGTGGAGGTAGAGTACTGGTTTGGGCTGGCATCATCAAAGATGAGCTTGTGGGGCCTTTTCGGGTTGAGGATGGAGTCAAGCTCAACTCCCAGTCCTACTGACAGTTTCTGGAAGACACCTTCTTCAAGCAGTGGTACAGGAAGAAGTCTGCATCCTTCAAGAAAAACATGATTTTCATGCAGGACAATGCTCCATCACACGCGTCCAAGTACTCCACAGCGTGGCTGGCAAGAAAGGGTATAAAAGAAGAAAAACTAATGACATGGCCTCCTTGTTCACCTGATCTGAACCCCATTGAGAACCTGTGGTCCATCATCAAATGTGAGATTTACAAGGAGGGAAAACAGTACACCTCTCTGAACAGTGTCTGGGAGGCTGTGGTTGCTGCTGCACGCAATGTTGATGGTGAACAGATCAAAACACTGACAGAATCCATGGATGGCAGGCTGCATGAGTGTCCTTGCAAAGAAAGGTGGCTATATTGGTCACTGATTTGTTTTTGTTTTGTTTTTGAATGTTATAAATGTATATTTGTGAATGTTGAGATGTTATATTGGTTTCACTGGTAAAAATAAATAATTGAAATGGGTATATATTTTTTTTTTGTTAAGTTGCCTAATAATTATGCACAGTAATAGTCACCTGCACACACAGATATCCCCCTAAAATAGCTAAAACTAAAAACAAACTAAAAACTACTTCCAAAAATATTCAGCTTTGATATTAATGAGTTTTGTGGGGTTCATTGAGAACATGGTTGTTGTTCAATAATAAAATTAATCCTCAAAAATACAACTTGCCTAATAATTCTGCACTCCCTGTATATATATTTTTTTACAAGGGATTAAAACAATCTAGGGTTACATATTTTTTTTTTAACAGGACAACTTGTGTCTGTGTCTCTCTCTGCAACAGCTAAAAGTCGGCAGGAGGGTTTTCAGCTGCTGCTGAGAGCCGCACAGGGCATCCTGTAATTGCCTCTCCTTCCCTCTGGTGTTTGGACCCCCTTGTGTGCCGGGCCCCCTACAGGAGAACTGGTGCCCCCCCCCTATAAGTGTCCCTGACCATAGGGCACCATTCCTTACACAGACACCATAGGGTACCATTCCTTCCACAGACACCATTCCTTCCTTGAATACCAACAATGGGGCACCATTTCTTCCACTAAAGCCAAGGACCAGGCATTGTTTACTCTCACTGGCGCCGGGGGAATTTTCTACTCCCGCTGGCCAAAGTCTGGCCCCCAGCAAGCCTGAAGGACAGTACACTGGCCCTTTGTTTAAAAAGTGTGGAGACACCTGATTTAGAACAGAAAAACAAAGCTTTAGTAAAACAAGGCAAAGAGATTTCATTTTTTTTTTTAGTCCATTAGAGTGCCCCTTTACATCAGAATCCCAATCAGAGCCCCTCACTTTGGAGTCCCCATCAAAGCCCCTCTCACATTGGAGTCCCCCTTACATCAGAGTCCCCATCACAGTCCCTACTTACATGAGAGTCTGCATCAGAGTCCCCCTTTACCTTAGGATCCCCATTAGAGTCCCCTTTTACATCAGAGGGCTGGATAAAATCTTGCAGTGAGACATATTTGGCCCCTGGGCCGTAGTTTGGAGATCCCTTCTCCAGTGCAAAATGGCAATCTAATTGATTAGAAAGGCACCAGGGTGCGCAGATCTGTACTGTAATGGTTATGTTAGAAGCTCATAATGTTTTTTGGCCTTTGTCCATAAAAAAAATACACATTGAGTTGGCAGCTCTGACTTTCCCTGGAATCCTGGTCTTGAAGTAAACACAACAGGCCGGTAGTGTGAGAAGCATGTGAGTCTGCCTTTCAATAGCTGACCTGACCTTCTGGATGACTGAGCAATAAGAACCCGCCACATACACACCACATTTCATTGTTTCTTATTAAAGAGGCACAGTATATGCAATCCCATAGACTGGTATAATACACAGGCCACAAATATGGAAGACAGCTCCATTTCCACCTGCCATTCAAAATCTTCCTTTCAACAATTCCTGCAAATACTTTTGGGAATATTTATAATGAAGTGAATGTGACTTCCACTGGTGATGAAAGAATTATTGTGATTTAAATCATATGCACCAGATGCAAGTCGAATTTTAGGCATCCTCTGCAAGAAAAGGGTAATTTTTGGGGAGATACTCCCAAAGGGTTAAAGTGATTGTAAAGGTAAAAAAAAAAAAACTCTATACTACAGCTACTAACCTCCTCTTCTTGGGATTCTTGACTCCTGGCCCCTCCTCCCTGTCCAGCCACTTTCGATATGGGCACTCGTGCATGCTCGCTTCCTAGCCCCGCTGCTGCATCCATTGACACAGACAGCGCCCCCTGCTTCCTTATCACTAGTTTTGATTGACAGCGCTGGGGGTCATTGGTTCCCAGTGCCTCACGAAAGCCAGCGAGACCCCGCAAGTGGGAGGAGAGAAGAGCTGCAGACGTGCACAGGGCTGGATCGACTGAGGGCTCAGGTAAGTAAAAGAGGTGAGGGGATGCTAAAGCCTGATTTGTGGAGGGGCGGGAGCAGCTGGTTCAGGCTCTCAGCAGCTCACTGAGAGGCTGAGCTGGGTGCCGGCCCATGTGGCTGGATCCCGACTTGATTGTGTCGATCTTTCCCCGAGCCTGGACCGGCTCTGTGATGTCAGCCGACAGCGGACTTCAGCCTGCTGTCTGCTGAAAACAGGTCGTGGGAGGGAAAAACTAACTGCATTCCTGTGATCCACAGAAGAAGTACAACCAAACAACATGATTGAACAATTAGCTTTTTCTTCACAGCATAAACAGGTAGGACTCTGTCTCTGCAATATACATAGATCACCAAGTGGGGATATATGTATTAACCTTAAAGAGTAATTCCACTTTTGTTAACTGCCTATACAGATAAGGGGTGTCTGTAGAAAAAAAAAAACTGTGCAGCTTTGACCAATGTTAAATACTACCCTCTCTATGGGTGTAGGCCATTTAAGTACCTCCTGGCGCCATTTATAGCGGCAGGTAGAATGGGATTTTAAACAGATGTTTACATTTGTTCAGCCGCTTTCTGGTGGAAGTCTGGTTCTCGGCTCTTCAGTGGAGATTGATACCAGCGCAGCCATTGGCTCCCGCTGCTGTCAATCTAATCAATGACGCGGTGCGCCAGGGCCGAATGATACAGTGGCGGCCAAAGCCACTGTATCACTCTCCCAAGCTAACCCCCTTGGGAGAGCGCTTCCCAGAACAAGGGTTAGCTCTTGCGGGAGGAGCCGAGACAGCCAGAAGACGAGGATCGGGGCCACTCTGTGCAAAACGAGCTGCACAGAGGAGGTAAGTATAACATGTTTGTTTGTTTTTTTTTTTTTTTAAAACCCTTACAACCCCTTTAATGCCTAATCCAGATCTTTGTACCCTGCATTCTGTGTATCAGATCTTATGGTAGAATAAAGTTATCCTGCAGAGTACAAGCAATTCAAATGCAGCAGGACAAGACATGCTGTACATAAAAAAAGTAAAGAACACAAAGCAGTGCATAGCGAAAGCAATACCAAACACAAGTTTTTACAAATCTTATGTAGCGCCCCCTTACTGTCAGTAAGGGACGCTGTTCAAAATTAGTGGGGTGAGAGACTTATTTGCCCTCACCCAGGTTGATTTATGCTAAATTAGGCTGCTGTCAGCCCTGAATTATCCTGTGGGTAGTTCTGTGCTCCAAGGATGCAGTTCCATCTCTGGGCGGCAGGTGGCGCCAACGGGATTCAGGCAGAGCCACTTTTCCCCAGCAGCCAATTGGAGGAGTGTTTCCCTCGTGGGGCATGCTGAGGGAGGGTATATCTTTGGCAGATGCCATATTTTGTGGTTCTTTGCGGGTTCCTGGTTCCGGGTGCGGCACCCACCTTCAGGGTGTGTGCACATCACAGGCCCCGTCATCATGGCCTACCTGGCCAGGGACCGTACCACTCAAGGCTCAGAGCAACTGAGTTGCCAAGGGGCCCAAGTGACTTGCTGGGTCTTAATCCTTCAAGGGGAATTGACTGAAAGGATATGCTCTATTGCTCTCAAGTATCAGACCTGTGGCAGAGGCCTTTACTAATTTACTAGAGCCAAGTCGGTGGCAGAGACTTGTTCCTTCTCAGCATTCTCAGAGACACTCTGGCTGCCAGGCCTGTGGGAAAGGCCTGTCCAGGTGCACTGCACCCACTCCGGCTGGAGTGTCGACGGGAGAAATGAATACACTATAGAGGCAGGACTGCTTCTATTCGTTATCCATAGCCTGATTCTGCAAAGTTATTCTTTTCACCAACCTATCCTGTCCACCTCAAGTTGACTGTTGGTCGTGTTGGACTGAAAATAAAGCACTTAGAAAACGTTGATCATTTTCTTGGACATTCCGTTACTGCAGCTGCTACAGTACCATCAATTTCCCTAAACACATCGGGCCAGATTCAGGTAGATGAGAGCATCTTTGCTCTGGAGTAACGCTTCTCATTTACGTTACTCTGCCGAAATTTTAGGAGCAAGTGCTGTTATTCATGAAGCACTTGCTTCTAAAGTTGCGGCAGCGCATCGCAAATGAGCCGGCGGAATTCAAATTGGGCGGGTACGGGGCGTGTATTATTTAAACTATGCGCGATCCCGCGGCGAACGTACTGCGCATGCGTCGAGTGTCAATGCATCCCAGTGCGCATGCTCCAAATTCTGTCAGTGAACGTCAATGACGTCACATCCCCATTCATGAATGTTTTACGCAAGCGACGCGATTTTTTTTTTCCCGACGCGATGACGACGGCTATACTTAACATAGGATACTCCACTAGGGGGCTGCTTTATCTTTACGTTGCGTATCGCTTCCGGAAATGTCGTAAAGTCACTGCGTCGCGCCCGAAAACGATTGTGAATTTCCGACTCCCGCTGATTAACATATTTTTTCAGCGTTAATCAGCGGGAACGCCCCCGGCGCCATTTTTAAGTTGAAGTAACGATGCGATGGCGAAATTCAATTACGCTGCTCGCATCGGAACTCCAACCCGGCGTTTCTTGTTTTCTGGTTACAGAAAACAAAAACGCCGGCTTAAAGCGACAGTTAGGCTGGAGTATCACTGATACTCCAGCCTAACTCTACCTGAATCTGGCCCATCAAAGGTAACTTAACTTATGCCGATCTCACATCTAACCAGCGGCTCCTGAATGGGGTAGTGCTACACTTAAATTTAAAAAAAAAAAAAAAAAAAAAAGCTTCAAAAACGTGTCTGTAGTACAAAAAAAGTGAGAAAAAAATTAAAATAAAAACATACCAACTTAACACACCTGCACATATTTACAATATATGGAAGTCCAAATACTCTACCAACAACTATAGGAGTATGGCTGTTGAATGTTGGAGCTGAGCCCTAAAGAACTGTTTTTGCTGATCAAAGCAAATAGATTCTTCAATGGACTCTCCCAAGGCAAATTTAAAAGAGGAACATGATTGGTTGTCATGAGTAACAAACTTAATTTTGCATTATTCAGACCATTGCAAGCAAGTATAACAGGTTTGACAACATAGGTTTATGCAAAAAGTATTATTCATTCTAGGCTAGCTGTACACTTACGATGGCGGCCTGAGATATGTGAAAAATCTGTCCACTGAAAATGTTTCACCTCCAGGATACTGACATGCATGCCTGTACCCTACAAGCATTAAAGTAGATCCTGAGGACGGGCAAGTAAGGGCAGAACTATATAGATCAGACCAAAATGAGGGATAAATGAGGGGAATGAGGGACAGAGGGACATTGTTCCAAATCTGGGACAGTCCTTCGAAATCAGGGACAGTCCCTCGAAATCAGGGACAGTCCCTCGAAATCAGGGACAGTCCCTCGAAATCAGGGACAGTTGGGAGCCATGCACATGTGGTTTATCTGCTAGAGGAGCTCCAGGCTCCTCCCCCAAGAATTAAAAGTCAGCAGCTACAAATACTACTTCAGCCCCAGAAGATTTGGCTGCTCAATGACCAGGCCATTTTTTTGCCATACGGCACTGCATCACTTTAACTGGCAATTGCGCGGTCGTGCGACGTTGCACCCAAACAAAATTTACATCCTTTTTCCCCACAAATGGAGCTTTCTTTTGGTGGTATTTGATCATCTCAGCTTATTTTTTTTGCTATAAAACAAAAAGAGTGACAATTTTGAAAAAAAACAAAAAAAAAAACACAATATTTTGTACTTTTTGCTATAATAAATATCCCCAATTTTTTATTTAAAAAAAGCGATTTTTTTTCCTCAGTTTAGGGGCCGAAATGTATCCTTCTATATATTTTTGGTAATAAAAATTGCAATAAGCATTTATTGATTGGTTTGCGCAAAAAGTTATAGCGTCGGCAATATGGAGTTAAGATTTATGGCATTTTCATTATTATTATTTACTAATAAAAAAGCGATTTTTATTGGGACTGCAACATTATGGCGGACACATCGGACACTTTTGACACATTTTTGGGACCATTGGCATTTATACAGCGATCAGTGCTATAAAAATGCACTGTTCCTGTATAAATGTCACTGGCAGGGAGGGGGTTAACAGTAGGGGACGATCAAGGAGTTAACTGTGTGTCCTAGGGAGTGCTTATAACTGTGGGGGGGATCAGACTTGGGTGAGGAGACCGATTATTGTTCATACTTAGTATGAACAACAGATCGCTCTCCTCACCCCTGACAACACGGCGATTGCATTGACAGATCTCAGTTCTGTCTCTCTGTGGAACAATCACAGGTGTACGGTGGTCATCGCAACCACTGGGCATGTGCATCGGCTTCAGGGTTGCGTGCCCCCTAGTGGTCAAAAAGGCAAACCGACGTACAGCTGTTTCGGTTTGCCCAGGGGAGCCAGCCTGCGGCTGTAAAACTGTGATATATAGTTAGAAAGGGGTTAATGTAAGGGCACTCACCTGTCCAGGGATCCAGCGATGTCCTCACCTGAGCCGATTCTTTGATCGGCTTCGGATACAGGCGCCAGCATCTCTAATAAGGGAAACAGGTAGTGAAGTCTTGCGGCTTCACAGCTGGTTTCCTACTGTGCCTTGTGAATGGTCCCACAGTCTTCTCAGATTTGTGATGTATCCCAGAAGACTGTGGTGGAAGGAAAGTCGTGGCAATCTAAGCTGAAAGTGGGAGCGGGCACCTGTCAAAACCAGGTACCTGCCCCCCCTAAAAGTGCCAAATGTGCCAGGGGAGAATGCAAACAAGTGTAACTTCCCCCTTTTGGGTAAAGTTCTGCTTTAAACAGTAGAAAGAGCCGGAAACACTGCATTCCTGAAAGTCTAGTTTATTGTTACATCAGAGGGACAATAAAACAGTAGCGCTGACACATTTCGGCAGAAGCCTTAGTCGTAGCTGCGACAAAGGCTTCTGCCGAAACGCGTCAGTACTATTGTTTTACTGTTACTCTGATGTACAAATAAACTAGACTTTAAGGATTTCAGTGTTGCCGGCTCTTTCTAATGTTTATGACGTTAGAGTGTGATGGGATACATGGAGTGTATCTGTGAGTGGATCTGGTGTATAGATTGGGTTGCCCCTGCAGAGCGCACTGTTACCTTTCTATCTTCTACAAAGTTCCACTTTAACTGCAAACAGGAACTTTATTAACAGCGAAAAGACAGAGTTTGCCATAGAGAAGCTCCAAACTTATAAACACTGCCTTCTACTGGCTGAATAATTAGGGGTAGATTCAGGATGGAGAGCCTATCTTTAAATTGGCCTAACGTATCTAATTTACGTTAGGCCGTCGCAACTTTTTCAGGCAAGTGCTTTATTCATAAAGCATTTGCCTGTAAAGTTGAGGTGGCGCAGCGTAAATCACCCGGCCGAATTCAAATTCGGCGGGTAGGGGGCGTGTATCATTTAAATGAAGCGCGTCCCCGCGCCGAACGAACTGCGCATGCGCCGGCCGTGATTGGTTTCCAGTGCGCATGCTCCAAATCTCGACATCAATTCGACGTGTAAACAACGTGAACGGCACTTACACAAAGCCCTATTCGCGAACGTTTTACGTAAACGACGTAAACTACGTGAAAAAAAGCGCCGGCACGCCGTCCATACTTAACATTGCCTGCGCCTCATATAGCAGGAATAACATTACGCCGGTACTACGCTAACGCAAACGACATAAAAAATAGTGCCGGCCGGGTGTATGTTCGGGAATCGGCGTATAGGCTAATTTGCATATTTTAGACGGGAACGCCAACTAGCGGCCAGCCTAAAATATGAAAATAAGATTCAACGGCGTAAGAGACTTATGCCTGTTGGATCTTATGGAAATCTATGCTTAACTGACTCGATGAATCAGGCGCATAGATAGGAGGGCCAGACGCTGAAATAAGACAGCTTATCTGGAGATAAGCCGGCTTATTTCTTTCCTGAATCTGCCCCTATATCTGTAGTTTTTCAGTAGTATTCCAACAGTTATAGATAAACAGTGGCACTACCCACTTATTTGTATTGGGTACAAATCCAGCCACGCCGCTGCTAGCCACATCTGTTCATAAATAGTGTGTGCATGGCAATAATTCCATTGTGGCAAGAATTGTAAATCTTGACGGTGGCTGCCCTAGTGAATGGGCCCCACATGAAGGACATTAAAGCTGCCATAGATGGATTGAAATTCGACTGGTTCAGTAGGGCTGGTTACGTTTTCAACCCATCTATAGTTGTTCACGCTCAACAAAAGTCAATCTACAAAAACGGGAATGCTTTAATTCAGTGTTTTTCAACTCCAGTCCTCAAGGCACACCAACAGGTCAAGTTTTCAGGATTTCCCTCAGATGAAATGGCTGTGGTGATTACTAAGGCAGTGAAACTGATCAAATCACCTGTGCAAATTAACGGAAAGCCTGAAAACATGACCTGTTGGTGTGCCTTGAGGACTGGAGTTGAAAAACACTGCTTTAATTTGATAAGCAGTGTGTATTGTGACAATGGAGGATTCCCACACAATAGAACAGCAGGGAGGATTCCTCCATCCACTGTGCATTGGAGAATCCGTTCCTTTTGTTTTTTAACCACTGGCTGATTGAAAAAAAAACTTTTCTAAAGCAACTTATTGCAGACATTCTCAACCTTTTTACTCCAAAGAAACCTTTGAAATAATTTTCAGGTCTCAGTGAACTCTGGGAAGATAGTCCATCAAGGGGAAATTGGGAAATGGCCCTTTACATTGAAGGTAAGAATGACACCCTAGCAAAGTTGTGCTTCTTGCTCAGCCAAATGGCAATGGACCTGTAACTATGCAGGCACCACCACATGAGAGGTCAGTTAGCCCCAGAGGCAGCTCTCTAATTAGGCGGCCGCCTAAGGCCTAGTGCTCCCAGGGGCCTTGCGGCTGCCTAATTTGCCTAATGTGTGTGTGGGAGTGGGTTGCGAATGTCCCCCCAATCGGATGTCCCCAGGACTGTGTTTATGCCTGGAAATAGTTGTCCCCAGCTAGGGGGGCGGACTGACCTCTTAATCACTTCCCGAGGTCCCAGGGAAAGTCTATTGCGGCTACATGTACTTCCCTCCTCTGGCTCTTCCCCTTTTGCCACACTCTACTGATCTCCTGCAATGTGCAGAGTGCGGCGCCTGAGAAGCTCCCTGATCCACTCTCCAGGACGGACGCCAGGCGGCCTGTAATGGAGGAACCTGCCACTGCCAGTGTTGGTGCCTGGCAATTATCGGGGAGCCTGTCTGCCGCTCTAGGTACAGCATGACAGTCCTGCCTGACAGTGACACATAAGTAGGGCCTCATGTCCAAGATTTGCCTAACACCTCACAAAGCCTAGTGCCACCCAGTGGTGGTTCGCCCATAGAGGGTGCTGGAACGCTGCCCCCTCTGGCTGTCACCGTCACTGAGTCTAATAACATAGATTCATGCATTGCACGAATCTATGTTATTATCGCCGATGCCGCCGTTCTATTCAGATGGTCGGCGCTCATGTCCGGCCATCTGAAGTGCCTATCAGAGCCAGCGGCTGCTTTTTCGAGTAAAGCCCTCGGGTCCTGGAAGCTTATCCTTGGAACGCACGGGGGGTGCGTTCCTTGGATAAGACTGACAGGCGTCTCAGCCAATCAGGTTGGCCGGTTCTGAGATGCCTGTAGGTCATCGAGGGCGGGGCACTTTACAGGGCACAGCGGCAACATCAATGGGCACAGTGGGGACAATTGCCACAGCGGGATGCATGGGCACAGTGGCAAAAATTAAAGGGCACAGTGACGACAATAGGCACAGTGGCGACAATAGGGACAATTGGCACAGCGGCATAAATGGGCACAGTGGCGACAATTAAATGGCACAGTGACATCAACAGTGGCGACAATAGGCACAGTGGGGACAATTGGTACAGTGGCGACCATTAAAGGGCACAGTGGTGACAATTGATGGCACAGTGGCTGTGTTTGATGGCATGGCACAGCGGCTGCGTTTGATGGCATGGCACAGTGGTGACAATTGATGGCACAGTGGGTGCATTTAATGGCATGGCACAGTAGCTGTGTTTAATGGCATGGCACAGTGGTGCGAATTGATGGCACAGTGGCTGCGTTTCATGGCATGGCACAGTGGCTGCATTTTATGGGCACAGTGAGGCTGCAAATTTTTTTTTAGTTTGCGCCCCACCAAACATTTTGAGCACCAGCCGCCACTGGAGCCACCTCTGGTTAGCTCCAGCTCAAAGAACCTTAGCCACCCATGGAGAAACCCTAGGGTTCCTTACAGTGATGGAGAGAATGACACCCTTGCAGTCCTGCTGCTGGCTCTGCCAAATGGCAATGGACCCGAAACTGTGCAGGCACCATAACATGGGAGGTAAGTTAGCCACAGCTCAAGGAGCCCCTAGCCACCCCTGGAGAAACCCTAAGGTTCCACAGAACCCTGGCTGAAAATGGCTGACATATTGCATAAAGAATTGATAGATCCACAGAGTGAAAGAAACAAGCAGAGAGATCTTTGCACTGCAGGTTGTCAGGTTCACCTTCCTCTCCAGCAAGCAGCACAACGGTGGCAAGCTCTGTGAGTGGAAGTAAGCTTAGAATGTAAATATTTTATGTTACAGGGAACATCTACAATGGTTTGTGTAAACACAAGATTTGACATTTTGTTTACAAACTTTGGCCCAGATTCAGAGAGAATTAGATTATCGTAGAGTATCAGAAATACACTACGCCGCCGTTTTTTACCTGGCTCTACGTGGAATCCAGGTAGATTTTGTCCAGTAAACGACGGCGGCATAGTGTATTTCTCCCGTCGCAATCCATCTACGCGAGTAGGGGGCGTGAATCATTTAAAATAGGCGCGTTCCCGCGTCAATCGAACTGCGCATGCTCCGTTCGCAAATTTCCTGCCGTGCATTGCGCAAAATCACGTTGTTACGTCATTCGTTGTTTGAGTAGCGTCGTTTACGGACATTTCTATTCCCGAACGACTTACGTAAAAAAAAAAAAAAAAATTAAATTCGACGCGGGAACGACGGCCATACTTAACATGGGCTACGCACCGTTAGACCAGCAAAAAGCTGGTCTAACAGTACGTAAAAAAAAATAGACGTAAGCGATTGCGAAGACCGCTCGTATCTTCGTGGATTGCCGTAAAAACTCATTTGCATATCCCGACGCATTAAAACGACGCGAACTCCTCCCAGCGGCCGCAAAAATATCGCAGCGTAGATCCGAAGGCTTACGAAGACGTAAGCCTCTCGGATCGAAGCCCGAAGCCGCCGTATCATGGTTTGAGGATTCAAACTAGTGATACGGTGCGCAAAATTTGAAATTACTCCTGTCTAACACCAGTTAGACAGGCGTAATTGCTCTGTGAATCTGGGCCTTTATCTTTTGTCTTGACTTCCTTCCGAGAAATAGCAGTTCCTGGTATGAGAATGTGCCTAGACACCCCTGTCTATGGGCCAGATTCAGGTAGATGGGAGCATCTTTGCTCCAGAGTAACGCTTCTCATTTACGTTACTCTGACGACCCTTTCAGCGCAAGTACTGTTATTCACATAGCAGTTGCGCGTAAACTTGCGCCAGAGTAACGATAATGCGCTGGCGTAACCCGACGCAAGGGAAAGTGGGTGTGATCATATGTAAATGATGGGCGGAGTCCAGCGCAGAGGCTTACGTTCAGCGCATCAACCACGGAGCATGCGCAGTGAGTGAGGCTCCACTCGCCCCCTTTGTGCGCATGCTCACAACTTCCGTCGGCACCACTTCACGGGAAACGTCAGCGCAATGCCTTCCATTGGGCGTTTAAATGCGCCCGTAGAAGCGCCATTCCGGCACTAAAGTATATCCTGCTCCCCCTCCCCGCAGTGATGTTACTTTTGTTCTGAGATGGCTGCTCCCGTTCCCCGCAAACACACAGGAGAAAGCTGAACTCTAAAGGCCAGGAGCTGTCAGCCGTCATCTCGGCTATGGAGACCTATGATGTCTTCCTCCATGGCTGTAAAATTTGACAGACAAGCATGGACAGAGGTGTTGTCCTGCAAGTGGGGGTGCTCAGCTAGCTCTTATCGTCGGTAACGCTGCTGTAGCTGCTCTCCTGCTGACCTGTGACCGTCTGGAGTAAAGATAAAGCAGCCTTTTGTAGAAATAACTTTGCGCCGGACGGACGAGATACGCGCGGCGCATGTAGCCAGCGTATGGTGCTAATCCGTTCGTGAATTGGGAAAAATCCCTCATTTGCATATTTGCAGGGCAAATCAATAGGCGTGACTGATGCGCCAAGCGAAATTAAGCGCTGACGATACTCTGGCGTCGGAACGTTCCGCCGGTCGCAAATGGCCCGTTATTGGGCGCATCTAGTTTGGTGGGTACGGGCACATAGAAACGACGGCGCATCTTCACAGTTACGCGGCGCATATCTAAATACTCCAGCGCAAGTGTTGCTGAATCTGGCCCTATATCTATATCTGCAGTGTGAGGCCTCGTACACACGACCGAGAATCCTGTCGTAAAAGAAACATTGTTTTTCTCGACGAGGTTCTTGTCAAGCTTTCTTTGCGTACACACTGTCAAGACAAAATCTCGTCGTTCTCAAGCGCGGCGACGTACAACACGTACGGTGGAACAATAAAGGTGAAGTTCAATTCCACTGGCACAACCCTTGGGGCTACTTTTGCTAATCTCATGTTACTGCGTGTTAAGTAAAAGTTGGATGAGAGACGATTCGCGCTTTTCATTCTGTTACAGCGTGACGAATGTGCTATGTCCATTACGAACGCTACTTTTACAGAAGGTACGCTCCCGTCTCATACTTTATTCTGACCATGCGCAGGTTTCCAAGCATAAACACGAACGTGTTTCTCATCGTAAACCAGCCCGGCGAGAAATACGACGAGGAAATTGAGACTCCCGACGCGAAAAAAGAGAGCATGTTGTCTTTTTTTCTCGTCGAGAGCCACGACAGTTTTTCTCGGCAAAAATGCTCTGCCAGCATTTTTCTTGATGGTTGTGTGTACGAAGCCTGAGATCGAAGGCACTGCTGCTTCTGACCGATAAATGCTGAAGATTTGGATTGACATTTGGTGATGCCTGACAGTATCCAAGAGGGGTATCTATGACAGCCTATGCTGGAAGTGGGTTGAATATCATTGGGTGAACAGTAGCAGCAAGAGGAGAAAAAAGCAGAGTAACTGCAGTGCTAGAAAGTCAGTAGAGTAGAACAGTGAAAGCTGCTACCTGCTAAGCCATTTCATTTTCATAGGTGTCTAAAAGTTGAAGCTGGACTCGAATCAACCAGTCCAGCATGACAGCCAAGTAAATGCTGTTTTCAGGAGGAGAGGTCGGTGATGGCGGCCTCTCTTCATACACGTCTCTTTATGAAAGATTAAACTGTACAGACTGAAACAACGGACCTTACTACAGGGTTCAACCTGAGGATAAAGTCATTTTCAGGCAACCTACGACTGTTGCAGCTTGTAACAGTGGAACTACAATGACCAGCAAGCCCTTTAAAGAGTAACGTCACCCTCCTCAGTAATCATTTTTTTTTCTTTCCACTCTTACCTAGTTTCTTGGTTTAGCCCCAAAACACATATGTAGCGCCCTGCTCCTGTTGACCAGGCACTATTTTCTAAATTTAGTGGGATATCTGAACTGTAACACCCCTGGCTAAATTGGCCCCTGCTCCAGCTTTGGCTGAGTTGGTGTATGTCTCACAGTCACCAGCAGGTGTCGCTGTCACTTCTGGTTCGTGTTAAAAGGTACAACAAGCCGAGGTGTATTGGGTGTTCTTTCCCAAAAGCTACCTAGTAGGAGGTTTTTACCACTGGGCATGCTGGGAGAGGGTACTTATGGGGCGGACGCTATTTTTTATTTTTTTGTCTCTCTCTCACCTCGTGGCCACTCTGGCCTAAGGTATGTGACAGCTCCTCTTCTGCCTCTGGGCCTGATGGTCCGAGGCTTCGTTACTGGAGGTAGGCCTAGAAGCTATCTGGGGTCTACTGGTTTGAGGATGGTCCTGTGCTGTCTTTCCTGCGGGAATAAGCCGAGCAATTGAAGGAATCAGGGGAGGACACATCTTGGAGAGGACACAGCTGTAGATCCTCAATTGGAGCATCTACAGCGACTTTTAGTGCAATTTTAAGTGTAAATAACCCCCCCCCCCCCCCTATGTGTCGCTGATCATCTCTATTACTAGTGTCTGTACAGATCAGTATCTTGATCACGAGATCAGAACTATACTACCGTCCCCAATAGTACAGTGTCCCTGAAAACGCTGTTTGGTTTTTACTAGGGCTGTGCAAATTTGGAAAGGGCAATTGATCGATTAATCTTTAATTTTTTGATCGATCAAAATCTTTTTTATTATTTTTGATTGGTACGCCGGCTTCTGGTTCAGGGAGTTCCGTCAGAGATCCGGTACTTCATGGACAGAAGCTTGCAGAAAAGCATGTCATGTGTCCCTCGCTGTGCCTTCATATCTGTATGCTGGCGGGACCTTCCTATCTGCCAACACACACCTCCCTCTAATTCCCATCCACCCTGGAAAAATGTGATGGTTCCCTTCACAGGACATTACATGCCGATGGACTGATGTATACCCCTCCTCATATATCAGCATATATATATATATTATAACAGTATCATACATGTTTTTATGACTGCTTTTGCTATGTTTGGTATTACTCGCACCATTTTTATAGTTTATGTAGCTACATCGATTTTATCTCCAGTGCAATACTTATTTTGTTACCTACTTGAAGACTATAAAAGTTTTAATGCTATTGCCATCGAAACGCTGCCTTGTGTGTTTTTTGTATCCTGCTATCCAGTTTTCCAAATCACTGGGAATCAGACTAAGATAGTTGGATCTGTATAATTTATGAAGAATTAATCGATTAATCGATTAAAAAAAATAACGATTAATCGAGCACAAAAATTTTGATCAGTAACAGCCCTAGTTTTTACCAAAGATATGTAGCAAAATACATTTTAGCTAAATTTTTTATTGGATATGTTTATAACAAAGTAGAAAATAATGAGGGCTTTTTTTTTCAACATTATTTTTTTTTCACTTAAAGAGGAGTTCCACCCAAAAATGGAACTTCCTCTTAATCCACTCCTCACCCCCATACATGCCACATTTGGCATGTAATTTTTTCGTTAGTGGGGGCTTCAGTAGGAGTGGGACTTCCTGTCCCACTTCCTGCTTCCGCCGAGGGGCTGATAAGGGAGAGGCGTAATCGCCTTATTTCAGCCCCTCCTTGTAGGCGATGGCCTAGGACACTGACAGGTCCTAGGCAATCGCCTGTCCAATCAGCGACGAGCCGCGCCGCGCGCGCATGCGCAGTGCGGCTCGCGCTATTAAAATGCGCAGTGGGTGCCCGGCCGTGAAGCCGAAGGCTGTCACGGCTGGGTGCCCACAGTCGGGATGGAGACGCCGACTGGGGAAGGGGGAGAGGAGCGGAGCCCCGGTCGGCGCATCGCTGGAACGCAGGAGCAGGTAAGTGAGTGTTTATTAAAAGCCAGCAGCTACACTTTTTGTAGCTGCTGACTTTTAATAAACACATTTTTTGGCTGGAACACCCCTTTAAATCAAACAGTAGCAAAAGAAATCTCTATTTGTGTGAAAAAAATGATTTAAATGTCATTTGTTTACAATTGCATGACCGCACAATTGCCAGTTAAAGTAGCGCAATGCTGAATAGCAAAGAATGCCCTGATCATGAAGAGGATAAAACCGCTTTAAGGCCCTATGCTGGTACTTGCATTTACCAAGTAAAAGGTGGATGGAAGTGCTGGGACTTGTAGTTCCTCTGTGATGTAATGTCCACTTTTAACAATTGAGGGTTGACTTGAAGTTCCACCATGAGTGTAGCAGGGCATGTTACACACCTCCCTACTTTTTTAAATGGGAATGAGGGACACCTATCAGCAAAAGTATGCAGGCATAGGACACACCCCTTGCCACGCCCCCTTAAAGGAGAATTGTACAAAAAAAAAAAAAAAAGATTGGTTAAACCCACAAGTGCTTTTTTTTTACCACTACTATTCCTTTATATTGGCTTTTGGGATTTACAAATGCAGCAATTAAGTTGAATCAGATGAAAGGTTTAGTGCTGGAAAACACTTTTTGATAGATAAAAAAAAAATGCCTTTTATATACAACTATATAGATCAGAACAAAATGAGGGACAAATGAGGAGGAAAGAGGGACAGAGGGACAAATGAGGAGGAAAGAGGGAAATAGGGACATTGCTCGAAATCAGGGACAGTTGGGAGCAATGCATGTTGGCACTTTTTCCTACAGGTGGAGGGTGTAGGGGATGTTAAGCAGGTTGGGGTCATATGTTGTTTCTCATCAATATAGGCCGGGCCATCTTTAAGGCAGGGCAAAAGGGAGCTGCCCTGGGCCCTGTCATTGTTGTGTCATGTGCTGTGTCCCGATATCTCAGTGTGAAGTGCTGCTACTAATGCTGCCCAGCTCTGCCCTATTGTTGTGTACAGATGACTCACCTGCAGACCCTGTGTTTACATGCAAACAACCGACATTCATATGTAAATACCGGGAGCATTCATATGTAAATAGCTAAGGGTAACGACATTCATATGTAAATAAAGGCAGCATTCATATATATATCGTGCCCCTCTGCAGTGAAGAGATGATGTGCTGTAACCTCTAGCAACCAATCAGTCAGTAGTATTACTGTACAGTAACCTCTAGCAACCAAACAAGAAGAAATTAGGTGCTGTAAGTGGTAATGATATGCTGTAACCTCTGGCAACCAATTGCAATCACTGCCTGATGTGATTCAGTAAACTGATTTTAAGTCTAGCTGATATTTATTGTATGTCTCAGAGCAGGGGGAGGGCAAAATTGCATGGGGGGGCCCAAGAATTTTTTTTGCCCAGGGTCCAATCAACATTAAAGACGGCCCTGAATATCCGGGAAGTTCTTGTTCTTCAGCAGTTGTCCAAAAATCAACATTTCTCCTTGTACTCTCCATTACGTCTCGTTATCTGGGCACCTTCTGCCATCCTCCAGGTGCTGCCAGCTGCTCACCAGGTTCCTCAGAACACACCTCATATGCTTTACCTGCTGGCATCATAATATTAATACCGATAACTGATCCCAACAACGCCGCGACAACCATAGAGGCCGGAGACTGACAGCAAGCAGAGGTTCAGATTTGTTACCTCAGAATGTGTCGAATTCCACAAACGCTTCACAAAAACTTTTCCTTGATCCAGGAGGACTCTGACAGTTCCCAGTCAGCGCTGTCACCTGATCCCAGCTGAACGCCGAGCGCCGGAGCCAGGCACAGAGGACACAAAGGAAAGAAAAGGAGCGTTTATCTGCAGAAATGAATGGAATTAGAAGGGGAAACTCACCGTTTGCAGTGCCTGGGCTCCTGATGGTGGCTGCAGCGTTCCTTCAACAGGTCCCTGTGTGTGTCTTGGCACCACCCTTGTGTCTGAGCACATTGAGTGCCGTGCACAGAGGGAAGGCGTGCCTTGCAATCTCCCAACACGGATATGAGGAACTCACCTCAGGCAAATCTCTCTTGTGACTCAACCACATTACGACTAAACACACACACACACACTGTCTTCTGACTCAAAGCCTGCACAGAGACCGTGTGTGCCCTTTAACTGCAGGAATGCGCCGTTCTTATAAAGGTTATTCTGCGCGCAGAAATCACAACGCATTAAAAAGGACCACCTTACTCAAACAACATCGCTTTATGTGAACTCGTTTATGGAAAAGAGTTTGTTGAGATTTTCAAGTGGGGAAATTTTAATAGGTTCAAGAGGCTAAAAGGTATTTCAGGCTGGGTTTCCACATGTCCGGCTGCGGTTTTCAGTCAGGAGCCTTTCTGTTCACCGGTTCAGGTGCGAATATTTCCCGGAATTCTCACCTGAACCAGACCTTAAAATGCACAGGACCAGGGCTGCAACTAACGATTGTTTTTATAATCGATTAGTTGGCCGATTATTATTTCTAGGGTTGTCCAGATACCGATACTAGTATCGGTATCGGGACCGATACCGAGTATTTTCGGGAGTACTTGTACTCGTGCAAATGCTCCCGATACCTAAATAGAATACTTTTTTTGTATTTATCAACATGTTCTGTGAAAATTCTTTGAGTTTTTTACTACTGCGTGACAAGAAAATAAAACATTTTTATTCATTTTTACTCATTTTTATTCTTTTATAATGTCTTGAGTTAGAGTTCTTCATAATTCTAAAGAAAATATCCTTAGTCTGTATTGTGATTTGAAAACTGTCACATGACATTTAAAAAAAGTATCGGTATTCGGTATCGGCAAGTACATGAAAAAAAAGTATCGGTACTTGTACTCGGTCCTAAAAAAGTGGTATCGGGACAACCCTAATTATTTCGATTAATCGGATAATAGCCTTAAAAAATATATATATATATATATATATATATATATATATATATATATATATATATATATATATAATTTTTACATTTTTTGGGGCCAATTTGTTGTTGGGCAGATTACAAAACACAAAAACACATGACATGCTTTTCTGCAGCTTCTCCATTGAAGTATATTGAACCAAAAAAAAAGAATAAAATAGCACCGTTTTGCTTTCAAAAGTCCTTGCCCTTTCCAAATACGCAGCAGCCGAAAAAAAATCATGGAGGTGAACTTGTCCCATAAGGAAAACATGTGCATGAACTGCGGTGTGTTTCTGCAAAAAGTACCAAAACACAGGTGTGACCCCGGCCTGAGATGTTTAGTAACATAATGGTACGTAATAAGTACAAAAAGAGCAAATAATCGCTACTGTAAGGGGTTCATTTTTTTTTACTGTGGGACTGTGAATGTAATTTTAACAGTAGCGATTTGCTCTTTTGTACTATAAAGGGCTAATTTAAGTTTTAACCCCATTATGTTACTGGCCTATTAATCGATTATGAAAATTGTAATCGATTATTTTCATAATCGATTTGTTGTCGATAAATTGATTAGTTGTTTCGGCCCTACACAGGACCCTTTTCAAAACTGCACTGCGGTCGCCCCGCACTTGTGTGAACCGGCTCCATTGAAAGCCAATACCATTCACATGTTATGCGATTTGAATGCAGTTAAAAATACATACTTGTGGAAATTTAGAGCCCTTTCACACTGTCAGTGCCAGAAAAATGCTGGTAAAGCGCTGCACTTTAACAGCGTTTTTCGAGCGCTTTGCAGGCATTTCCCATTGATCTCAATATAAAGGGTCTCTTTAGAAGCGATGTACTCACCCACTCCTAAAGCGCTGCAAAGAAGCTTCTTGCAGGACTTTTTTTTTGACGCCCTGCAAGCGCAGTGCCTCAGTGTGAAAGCACTCGGCTTTCACATTAGGATTGTAGATGAGGCTTCTTGCAGGTATTTTACAGTCACTTTTTTTTAGCGCTAAAGCGCCTGAAAAATGCCCCAGTGTGAAAGGGGGCTTACTTGCTAGGCCGGCCATACGCGGCTCGAATCCCAGCCGATTCTGCAGGAACTGGACGATTTTCGAACTTTTAGACCCCTTTCACACTGAGGCAGTTTTCAGGCATTTTAGCGCTAGAAATAGCACCTAAAAAACTACCGCCCAAATGTGAAAGTCCGAGTGTTTTCACACTGGGGCGGCGTGCTTGTAGGATTGTTAGAAAAAGCCCCACAAGCAGCATCTTTATACATTATATATGAGTGCTGTACATACAGCACTCCCAAAACGCCCTGCCCATTGAAATGAATGGGCAGCACTTCAGAACCGCTTGAAAAGCACTTCGGAAGCGCCATGGACGCTTTAAACCCAAAAGCAACGCTTAAAGAGTGCTGAAGAGCCGTGCTTTAGCGCCAACGCAGCCCCAATGTGAAAGTAGCCTCTATGGGCAGGCTGAATGCATAGCCCACAACTGTCCCTGATTTAGAGGGACTGTCCCTGATTTAGAACAAATTCCCTGTGTCCCTCTTTCCCCATCATTTGTCCCTCATTTTCGTCTGGTCTATAGTGCTGTATATAAAATGCACTTTTTATCTTTCAAAAAGTGTTTTCCAGTGCTAAACATTTCACCTGATTTCTAAATTGCTGCGTTTGTACATTTTAAAATCCAATATAAACGAATAGTAGTGGCAAAAAAAAAAAGAAAAAAAAAAAAAGAATTGTGGCTTTAACCACTTAAGGACCACCTACTGCACATATACCTTGGCAGAATGGCACGGCTGGGCACATCAACGTATATATACGTTGGTTTTAGTACCCAGCCGTGGGTCACGGGCGCACGCCCGCAGCGCGCTCCCGTGACCCGGTCCGAAGCTCCAGGACCGGGACCGCGGGACTCGCGGACCCGATCGCCGCTGCAGTGCGGCGATCTGTCCCTGGAGCTGAAAAACGGGGAGACCCGTGTGTAAACACGGCTTCCCCGTGCTTCACTGTGGCCGCAGCATCGATCGAGTCATCCCTGTTATAGGGGGACGCGATCGATGACGTCACACCTACAGCCACACCCCCCTACAGTTGTAAACACACACAGGGAACACTCAAATCCTACAGCGCCCCCGTGTGGTTAACTCCCAAACTGCAACTGTCATTTCCACAGTAAACAATGCAATTTAAATGCATTTTTTGCTGTGAAAATGACAATTGTCCCAAAAATGTGTCAAAACTGTCCGAAGTGTCCGCCATAATGTCACAGTCACGAAAAAAATCGCTGATCGCCGCTATTAGTAGTAAAAAAAAAAAATTAATAAAAATGCAATAAAACTATCCCTTATTTTGTAAATGCTATAAATTTTGCGAAAACCAACCGATAAACGCTTATTGCAATTTTGTTTACCAAAAATAGGTAGAAGCATACGTATCGGCCTAAACTGAGGAAAAAAATTTTTTTTTTATATATTTTTGGGGGATATTTATTATAGCAAAAGGTAAATATTGCATTTTTTTTAAATTGTCGCTCTATTTTTGTTTTTGTAGCGCAAAAAATAAAAACCGCAGAGGTGATCAAATACCACCAAAAGAAAGCTCTATTTGTGGGGAAAAAAGGACGCCAATTTTGTTTGGGAGCCACGTCGCACGACTGCGCAATTGTCAGTTAAAACGACGCAGTGCCGAATCGCAAAAAGGGGCAAGGTCCTTTACCTGCATTTTGGTCCATGTCTTAAGTGGTTAATTAACCTTTTATTGGGGGCGTTAATTCTCTTTTAAGGGGGTGTGGCAGGGGGCGTGTCATATGCCAACATATGTTTGCTAGTAGGTGTCCCTCATTCCAATCTCAAAATGTTGGGAGATATGTCAATGTACCATGTTGATCGATTGATCAACTTGGGTACAACCAGCATGCCAGATTCTCTCGCCAATATTGCTAGAGGCTGCTATTGATAATCACAGGCTTCCCCCGCTCGCCCCTGCCCCGTGGTTGCGGGAAAGAAATTATCACAATGTATGGCCTGCCTACATTGGCCTGCCTTTTTTTAACTTAAAAAATCCTGGCCCAGGTCAGGGTGACTTCATGCATCAAAAAAGCGTGCGTGCAAAGGCAACCCTGATGGCAAATAGACTTTGCACTTTGTATTTGCTCCAGAGCTTAGTAAATGAGCAGAAGCTCTGCTGATTTCCATCATCCAATCATGTGCAACCAAACATGCATTTTTTTGCAAATTGAAGCCTTTCCTCATTTACTAAGCTCTGGAGCAATTGCTCTTGCAAAGTGCACAGTGTATTTGCCTTTCGAAAATCAACCCCTATGTCTATGCATCCCCAGATCTCCATTAAAGATGACAGCATGAGGAAGGTAGATAGAACTTCAAGCAAGCCAAGGCTAAGCACTTTTCCTAGACAAGTAGTGGCATGACAAATGCAAAGGGCGAAGAAGGGAGGGGGTGTCAGCCTACCATCCCATTGCCATTTCCACTGCTAATTACTCAGCAAAGACAGCATGAATTTAAAAAAAATAAAAAGCATCTTTTGTATGATAACTCGAGATCGTCCATTGTAGGAGATCAGAACTATAAAATTAATCAAACTATAAATGAAAAAATCTAGTTCAGTTAAAATATATATTATATTATATATAAATAATAATAATTATATATACTGTGTGTGTGTATATATATAAATATATATATATATACACACCGTATTTATCAGCGTATAACACGCACAGGCCTGTCGGAACAAGACAGGCAAAGCAAGCAACTGCTTGGGGCCCAGAGCTGGCCAGGGGCCCCCAAGCAGGAGCCCGTTTGTTCCGCTGTGGGGATGGGGGCTTTTGTTTGCTGAGGGGAGAGAAGCAGGGGCGGACTGGACTGTGTGGCATGCCGGATATTTAATCCCAGCGATTTACGGCCGTAGCGACCGGCAGTGACCAGTCTCCCCCTCTGGTTGGTTGAGCAGAGCAGTGTCAGTGTATCAAAGCTCCTCCCCTCCTCAGTCCGTTCTGTAAACGCACACACACACAAGGAGGAGGAGGGGGGAGAAGGGACGCTCTGATCAGGTCTGCTCTAAAGTTTTTATTATGCTCTGTAGATGGAGGAGAGAGGGGGAGAGTGTCTGTCTGGAAAGGAGGACAAGTTAGATGTCATGTGAGTGATCGAGGGGTTAGGAGGACATGTGCTGGCAGGGGAAAGCCAATGCTAGAACTTCTGTGTGGATAAGATTTGAAATTTGGCAACCCCTCTCTTCCTTCCCAAAACACCCCTCCAGCACATATCCTACTTCCTACCCATCCCCCTTGTACTGGTTCCTTTCTCTCACAAAGCCCCCCCAGCACATAATCTGACCCCCCAAGCACATGTGGGCTCAGAGGTTGTATATGATGGACACAGTGGCTGCATTTGATGGGGCACAGTGGCTGCATTTGATGGGCACGGTGGCTGCATTTGATGGGGCACAGTGGCTGCATATGATGGGGCACAGTGGCTGCATATGATGGGGCACAGTGGCTGCATATGATGGGGCACAGTGGCTGCATTTGATGGGGCACACTGGCTGCATTTGATGGGGCACACTGGCTGCATTTGATGGGGCACACTGGCTGCATTTGATGTTTCTCTTTTTTAGAATCAGTTTGCGCCCCCTCAAACAAATTTGAGCAGCGACGGCCTCTGCCCCCAGCACATATCTATCTCTCCCCTCTCTAGCACTAGCCCTCTCCCCAGGAAATATCTTACCCCTGTATTCCATGGAGAACACTGGCGTTTGCTGCGGCACATTATATGCAACAGCAGTATTTGCACTGTAAACATTTTTTATTTATATAACGTGTGGGTGAACGCAAACTGTATCGCTATGATGTGGTTAATGTAGGCTTTGTGTGCGTGCAGGGGGGGGCTGGGATTTGGGGGCCTCCATGTCCATTTTGCTTGGGCCCCCTTCAAACGGCCCTGAACACGCATAGGCGTATAACACGCACCCCTTTAAGAGGAAAGTTTCAGGAAAAAAAACTATCCAAAGCCCCCTGCGTATAACACGCAGGCACAGGTTACCCTCTATTTTCAAGGTAAAAAATTGAGCGTTATACGCCAATAAATACAGTATATACATACATACATACATACACACACAGTATATATAATTATTATTATTTTTATATATATATAATATATATTTTAACTAAATAAAAAAAAATCAATAAATATACATTTTATATACTGTGGCCTAGATTCACAAAGCGATTACGCCTGTGTAAATGTTGTTAGACAGGAGTAATTTCGATTTACGAGCGTTTTTACGCTAGTCGAAATCCTCAAACCATGAAAAGACACCTGCGTGCTAAATTTCGACTTTATTACGTGTTAGTACGCCTTCAGATCTACGCTGCCTGAAAATTGCGGCCACTGGGCGGACTTCCTGTTGTTTTTCACCTTCATGGTATGCTAATGAGCTTTTGCCTGGAATCCACAAAATTTCGCTCTTCAAACGCAATCTCTTACGGCACCTTTAGTCATCTTTTTTTTCCGTTTCACTATACCAGCTTTTTGCTGGTCTAATATTAGACAGCCCATGTTAAGTATGGCCGTCGTTCCCGCGTCGAATTTCAACGTTTTTTCGATTTCTTTTATTATTTTTAACGTAAGTCGTCCGGGAATAGGATTATGTTCGTAAACGCCGCTACTCAAACAACGAATGACGTCACGACGTGATTTCGCGCAATGCACGGCGGGAAATTCCTGAACAGAGCATGCGCAGTTCGATCGTCGCGGGGACGCGCTTAATTTAAATGCTTCACGCCCCCTACTCACGTATTTCGATTGCGCGGCGGAAAAAAAATACGATACAATAGCGTACGCGCAAAAAAACTACCTGAATTCGGCGTAGAGTCTGGTGATAGACGGCAGCGTAGCGTATTTCGATTACGCAGCGGAAGATTACATCTATGTGAATCTGCCCCAGTATTTATTGGCGTATAACACTCATTTTTTTTACCCTGAAAATATAGGATAAACTGTGCCTGCGTGCTATACGCAGGGGGCTGTGAAACGTTTTTTTTCCCAAATTTCCCTCTTAAAGTTAGGGTGCGTGTTATACGCCCATAAATGTGGTAATAAAAATAAAAATAAATATATATATATACCCCCACACACAGTAAATATAATAATTTATATTTGATCTATTATATAAAATGTATTGATTTTATTTTTTATTTACTTATTTATGGGGTTAAATGAGTAATAATATGCAGCTAAAGTCAATTAACACAACCAGGTAACCTTACCCTACTTTATATATACATTTATATCACACCCAGTTAACATGTCCCTACTTTCCAGCCAATAGCAGTGTCCACTCCTATACCTGACACCCTCACCCATTGAATATATCACACACAGAAGCAGAAATTCAAAGTCCTGCACATGTTCCCTGCAGTGCAAATAATGGGAAATCATGAAAAGTGACGTTTTTTATCACATAATGATTTATAGATTTTCTAAACCTGCCCTATAATTCTATAATGTATCCATAATGGCATTCTTTGGGTTTACCCTGAACACCTATATACTTATTGCATCTGGTTGTAGCAGCAGGACGGGTTCCTTTTATAGGTCAGAAGTCTCTATATACAGTAACAGATTCTCACACCCTCCCGTTTGCATTTTGAGAATTCCGATCCAACCTGTTTGGCCACTTCCACCTGGGGCACTGTCCTGAGTTCTTTCTGCCCCCCGGGCTACAACAAGATTTTTTTCTAAATGTGAAGTAATAAATTCTGGAGGGACACAAATACCTCGGCACTGTTTACTCTGATGAACCACATTTTTGTCCATAGTGCATGCGGCGTGTTAGGTTTTATAGGCTACTAAATCAACTTTCTTTGTCATAGTTATTTAACTTTTGCGTGTGCAATTGCAAGAAAGAGTATGTGAACCCATTGGAATTAACTGGTTTTCAGCAGTAATTTGCCATATAATGTGATGTGTTGCTTATCACAGTCACAATAGGCAAACACACTAGTGTTAGGCAGGCCATACACGGTCGAATTTCGAACAAATTTTCTTTTGAAAATCAGAAATTTTGCGCGTTTTGTGATCAGATGATGCCATCATTGATTTCGAAATTTGACCAACCAAGCCTTCAATTTCGCCTCATGTTGCTACAGAAAAATTGGAAAATTCCCCCATGGGGCTTTGGACAGCAAAGTATTTGAATAGACAGTGTAAAGTAAAAAGAAAAATACTTTAATAATGATGATGACATAGTGAGATTAAAAACAATGGATACTGGCTATTAGGGTTGTCCCGATACCACTTTTTTAGGACCGAGTACAAGTACCGATACTTTTTTTCATTTACTCGCCGATACTGAATACCGATACTTTTTTTAAATGTCATGTGACAGTTTTCAAACCACAATACAGACTAAGGATATTTTCTTTAGAATTATGAAGAACTCTAACTCAAGACATTATAAAAGAATAAAAATGAGTAAAAATGAATAAAAATGTTTTATTTGCTTGTCACGCAGTAGTAAAAAACTCAAAGAATTTTCACAGAATATGTTGATACATACAAAAAAAGTATTCTATTTAGGTATCGGGAGCATTTGCGCGAGTACAAGTACTCCCGCAAATACTCGGTATCGGTCCCGATACCGATACTAGTATCGGTATCTGGACATCCCTACTGGCTATATCATACAGCATGATGTTCAATCGTGCATAGTACAAACTCCAACATTCGCAGTAATACAGGAAATGTAGTAACCATGAAGAATCCCCGACGCGTTTCGAACTTTGTGGTCATCTTCAGGGGGGAAAGGTTACTGTAAAAATATATAAAGACATTTTTATGCAACTTGAAACATATCAAAGCATACATGTGGGTGTGTAAATGAAAACACTGATAATTACCACTATCGAAAGGGATGAATGTTCTTATAGCCAGAAAAGTAAACCAGGTACAGGATCTGTGGAATTCAGTGGCGATTCCCAGCTCCCTAGAGAGACATGAGACCCGGCGAGATAATGATGTTGCTACAGAAATAATTTTTATGGCTGGGAATATTCTTTTCTTTTCTGGGAATTTTCTTTTCTTGCACATACGCATTTCTTTTCCGATTCTTTTCCGATTGCATTTCTCACACAACTCTCCCATCATTGATTAGAAAATCATTTGTTTTTCAAAAAAATTCCAACACGTCCGATTACTCAAATTCAATGGCCGCACGAAAATCGGCTGTTACTGCAGCCCCACTAATGGTGCGAAATACGAAACGAAAATTGTTAGATAAGATTTTCGAAAGAAATTTCTTCAGAAATTTGTCCAGTGTATGGCCTGCCTAAATTTGCTAAAACTGAAGAGTGCAAAATTAGGTGAAGCTGTGTATGGCAGTCAATCAGTTTCTAACTTCAGCTTGTTCAATTAGGTTTTGAAAAAAATAAAATAAAATGGAACCGGATTGGTTTCTATGCAGAGCGGCATCAGATTTTACACTCTCCAATTTTAGTAAATCAACCCCAATATGCTTAAAGTGATTGTAAAGCTTTGTTTTTTTGTTTTTTAACCACTTCAATACTGGGCGTTTTTATACCCACCTCCATACCGCGCCTATTCTGGCACTTCTCTCCTACATGTACAAATCATCATTCTTTTGCTAGAAAATTATGCAGAACCCCCAAACATTATATATGTTGTTTTAGCAGACACACTAGGGAATAAAACGACGGTCATTGCAATGTTTTATCTTGCACGGTATTTGCGCAATCATTTTTCAAACGCCTTTTTTTGGGGAAAAAATGGTTTCATGAACTAAAAAACAACAAAACAGTAAAGTTAGCCCAATTTTTTTGTAAAATATGAAAGATGAAGTTACGCCGAGTAAATAGATACCTAACATGTCACTCTTTAAAATTGCGCACACTCACATAATGGCGCCAAACTTCAGTACTTAAAAATCTCTGTAGGCGACGCTTTGAATTTTTTTACAGGTTACCAGTTTAGAGTTACAGAGGAGATCTAGTGCTAGAATTGTTGCTGGCACTCTAACGCACGTTCGTGAATCAGCATATCTTACTCATTTGCATATTTAACATGGGTATGCCGAATGCGTCCAGCGTCACTATGCGCCCACGATACGCCGGGGTAAGCAAGTTACGTCGGGCGGCTGAAGCCATATTTTACGACGTATCTAGCTTTGCGAATCAACGTAACAGTACGACGCCGCACATTTGTACTTACGCCGGTGTATCTCTAGATACGCCGGCGTAAAACTTTCGTAAATCCGGGCCAGAATGTTTACATGCATGCCTGTGTGAGCACATCATTTACACATCCTTATGTTTTGTTTTGAAGATAAGCTGTACTTGTCACAAAACTATTTAAAGTGGATTCCACATATATATACAAGAAACAAATTGTCACTCTTTTGACGTTCTGTACTTTTTCCTTTTAACCACTTGAACACTGGGTACTTAAACCCCCTTCCTAACCTGATAAATTTCCAGCTTTCGGTGCTCTCACAATTTAAATGACACTGTACTCATATGACATTTTTGTCCTTTTTTTCCACACAAATACAGCTTTCTTTTGGTGGTATTTAATCACCATTGGGTTTTTTATTGTTTTGCGCTATAAAAGAAAAAAAGATTGAAAATTCTGTAAAAAAAAAAAAAAAATTCTTGTTTCTGTAATTTTTGGCCAATTTTTATACTGCTACATATCTTTGGTAAAAAGAAGTACAAATTGGTGCTTATTATTTGGTCTTTGTGAAAGTTATAGAGTCCACAAGCTATGGTGCCAATATCTGAAAATTGATCACACCTAAAGTACCGACGGCATTTCTTGAGACCCTAACATGCCAGAAAAGTACAAATACCCCCCAAATGGCCCCTTTTTGGAAAGAAGACATTTCAAGGTATTTAGAAAGAGGCATGGTGAGTTTTTTGAAGTTGTCCTTTTTTTCCCATAATTCTTTGCAAAATCAAGATTTTTTCCCCACAAAATTGTCATATTAGCAGGTTATTTCTCACACACAGCATATGCATACCACACATTACACCCCAAAACACATTCTGCTATTACTCCCAAATATGGCGATACCACATGTGTGAGACTTGTACCCAGCGTGGCCACATACAGAGGCCCCAACATGCAGGGAGCGCCATCAGGTGTTCTGGAACACCCAGGCCAATTCTGACATTTCTCTCCTACATGTAAAAATCATCATTTATTTGCCAGAAAATTATATAGAACCCCAAAACATTATATATGCTTTTTTAGCAAAGACCCTAGAGAATACAATGGAGGTCATTACAACTTGTTTTCACGGTATTTCCGCAGCAGTTTTTCGAACGCGTTAAAAAAAAAGTATTGCAGAGTATTGCAGGGTATTGTGGGGTATTGCAGGCTATTGGGGAGTATTGCGGAGTATTGGGGGGTATTGCAGAGTATTGCAGAATTCTGACCCCTGTATTGTGTGTGTTACTTCCCAACTCTGCACATTACTTAATCCAGACCCCTGCACACTGTGTGTTACTTACTTCTGACCCCTGCGCTCTGTGTGTTACTTACTTCTGACTCCTGCGCTCTGTGTGTTACTCTTGACCCCAGTGCTCTCCATGTTTCTTAATCCTGAGTTCTGTGCTGAGTTCATGACCTCAGCTTGTTAGCTAATCCTAATCCCTGCACTCTGCGTTTCTTACTTTTGACCCCTGCATCCTGTATGTTACTTACCCCTGACCCCTTCACTCTGTACATTACTTACCCTTGACCCCTTCACTCTGTACATTACTTACCCCTGAGCTATGCAAGTTACCTACTCCTGACCCAGAGTAGGCTCATGTTTAATTTAACCATACCCTTTAAGCCTCTCCCACTGTTAGTGAAATGTAGCAAATCACAGTGGCATGTCACATTATTACTTTCTTTAGGACACCCAAAGGTGCACAGCAATCTTAGTTACAATCATGATGGCATCTCCAGCTGGTGTACTCAAATCCCTGCAGGTCACTCGAGGTCCAGCTCCTTCATTTAGTAAATGTCTCACATTCTTTCAATGACTGCAATGCACTCTGATAGGAGGAAGGGAAATTGTGACTTTCATCTGCCTTCTTCTAATTACAGAGCGTTGGCTGACAAGCATCTGATATCAGACTATTTAAATGAGAATATGCATACTATCTGGAGAGCAATACAAACAAATGGCCGCTTCCCCCACCTATAACTGGCCTTCGCTGCAAGGAGCACATGGAAGGGCAACGCATGTAAAACAAAACCAAAGAAAATTCCCAGCTAAGTTTACCAACCAGCCTGCAACCAACCAAATTGTTCTGTCTAAAAGTTTGCGTTAAAAATCAGGGTTTAGTTCGCACACATTTGCAAATACATGCGTAAGCTTTGGAGGCTGTGACAAGACACCCCGATATTATCCGCAGTCCTAACTTTTTTGAGAACCTTCATAGTAGAACCACATGCATTATAATGGATAGGCAGAGGCTGGCTGACACATTATTTTTTTTTGTGGAACAGATTTATGGAATTTGTATTTATTTATTTTTTACTAGTAATGGTGGCGATCAGCAGGACTGTGATATTGTGGCAGACAAATCAGACAATAACTGACACTTTTGGAACGAGTGACACTAATATAGTGATCAGTGCTAAAAAGATGCACTGTCATGGAAGGGGTTAACATTTATGGGCGATCAAAGGGTTAAATGTGTGCCTAGCTAGTGATTTTGTGTACTATGGAAGGTGCCTTTACTGTAAGGTGACCAGATTTTTTAAATTAAATCTGGGGACATATTTTTTTTTACTAGTAATGGTGGCAATCAGCGACTCTCTGCACGTCGCCGCCCACCTCACAGCCTGTCAAGTCTTACCCTCTGGGCCCCCAGGCTACTACTGGATGGGGTGCGGAGGAAGATCACTCTGCTGGGGAAGGCAAGGATATAAGCAGGCAGGCAGGTGGCCAGGACTTGAGCCAAGGCAGAAGAACATGTGAGTGGAGCTGAATGGGCATGTGTCAGAAACTGAAGAAATATTCCCTCCGCTCCGACCAGCACATGACCATCAGAAAGGGGCACAGATAATGGAAAAAAATACACCCCCCATAGCTAGTGGGAATGGCAGAGCTGGAGTGTTTAATTCATATTTTTATTTTTTAATTCTGCACTGACTGTCTTCGAAATTGCACCAGCCCCTGTTTAAATCCAATCCGGGGACAAAACCGGGGACAGACTTGTTCCGGGGACAGTGTCCTCAATCTAGGGACTGTCCCCTGAAACCGGGGATGTCTGGTCACCCTACTTTACTGGGGGGGGACGCATGGATCCATGTCCGTGCTTTGCAGGAACACAGGATCCATGCCTTACTTACTGACAGAACGGCAATCTGCTGTAGGTCGCCGAAGTGCCTGTGTACCAAACGATCAGCGGGTGCGAGCGGATATCGAGTCTGCCATACCCATCGATGAGCTCCTGTTGGGCATATCATTGTAGGTACGAAGATCTGGCGGCGGCACACACTCACGCGCAAAACCTGGAAGTGCAGAATCACATGGTGTGTATATATATATATATATATATATATATATATACACATACACACACACACACGATCTTGCGCGCGGCAGCTGCCCTGTAGCAGTAAGACTGTTAGAGGTCGGTCGTGAAAGGGTTAATGCAGAATATTTAGCAAAAAAAAAAATGAATTAGGGCGCATTCACACCGATTGTGTAAAACAGTTGGGTTCATTGCTCAACTCATTTTTAAAGCACAGACAAGTCAATGTGCAATTAGTTCAAGTGATAGCAATGCACTGCAGTGGTGTGAAGGGCCCCTCCTACAACTGAGTTCTCTGCACAGGCCACGTACAGCACAGTGATGATGTCATTCATTTGAATCGTCTGCAAATCGCACCGAAACACACAAAAAATAGTGCATGTAGTACTTTTGAAAAACATGCTGCATCAAATTGCATGCTACTGCAGTACCACTGTGATCTAGTGTCTGCAAATGCACTGCATTTGCAATTTATATTTGGGGTGCCATTAAAGTGGGACTAAACTCCCATGTGTGATTGTCACCTATAGTGGCAGTGGCAGCCGGTCCATACGGGGCACAGGGGCGCCGCCCCCTATCCATGCGTCCGGCCCCCTAATCTACATGTGGGGCACCAGATGCATGGATTTCAATGATTTAAAAAAAAATTAAGCACATGACTAGAGCCTAAGGCTCTAATTGGCTTAAAAAAGTCTGGGCTCGGGGCGCAGAGTACTGTGCCCTGAGCCCACCCACTTGTGTGGCAATAACAAATTAGTATTCGCTATTGTCTTCCTGCTTCTCCTCCCAGCCAATCGGGAAGTGGAAGGAGCGCGAATGGCCGAGAGAAGAAGCGTTTGTATTTGCCGCTAACGGGGGCGGAGGGGATGTTCAGAGATCCGGAAGATGGCAGCTGTCATCGGCTCTGCATCTGTCATCTGTGCCAAGAGCCCACGTGAGTACCACCGGGAGGGGGGGGGGGGGTGGGGGGGGCATATAGGTGGTCTGTTTGCCGTCCGGGTGGCACAAAACTCCGATCACCTGACTCCACCAAAATAAATAGGCTCTCCCAGCAGGCCAATGGACTAAAGAAACCCCTGCCTATTGGCTGACACACCCCATTTGCATTTGTGATCTGACCTTGCTAAGCCCCTGTCATTCTAATGTCACTAACCACAGTGCCACCTAGTGACAGAAGAGAAAGGGTGCTGCAATTCCAGAATTGACCTCTAACGAGGATAATTACCACCTGGTAAACTAAATTTATTTGCAACCCCGCCTAAACACAAGGGTGCTACAAATATATATTTAAAAATCTCCATTCTGTGCAGCTCTAATTTATATCATTTGTGGCTACCGAGGAATATATTCAAATGACATATTTGTTCCTGCAGTTCAACTTTAAATATTCTCTACTTTATCCAAAGAAATCATTTCAGATACCTTTGAAGACGTGCACTCTTTTAATCTCTTTTAATCTATTACCTGCCCCCCCCCACAGGGTGGACTGGAGGACATTCACACTCTTTCATTTGACCAGTAAATATTTAATCTGTCATTGCAGTCTTCATATTGTCGCCTCCGTTCTTTCACCCCGTTTTAACGCTCTTTTGTTATTCCAAAGTTGCTGCGAATTTACAGCTCATTTCATCACTGCTGAATACACTCCAGGCTAACACTGTCACTAATGTACAGGGCTGGTAATCCCAGAGCACACAGACACCCCCAGATGAATATTTCAGCATCTGAATTAAGACAGAGGGAAATGAGTCCCATGGTAATTGATGGATTTTGGTGTAAAAAAAGGCAATTTTCACTCTTGCTACTGTTTATCCAGCTACAACGCGGCCATCTAAAAGATGGCAGAATAATGAAAAACAAAACAAAAAAGCAACAGATTTTTTATTGAAAAATTGAGAACAAAAGCAGCAAACAAAGCGACAAGAATGGCAAAAAAAAACGTTTAATGTTTGCCCCCATGTTGTAAAGCGATGTTGTAAACTGTTGCTGCTATATAAATCCTGTATAATAATAATAATAATATTATAGGCTGGATTCAGTGTTGCCAACCGTCCGTATTTTTACGGACAGTTTGTAAAAACTGGCACTTTTTTCCTACCGTTCGTAAATGTCCGTGGTTGCAGGAATGTGCCAGTAAAAGTAGCCGAGATCGGTTCAGCTTGGAACAGTGCAAGGAGATTGGAGGCAGGGTGTGATGGTGGCTGCGTTGGCACTGCAGAGGGGGGATGGAGGCAGGGGGAGATTGGAGGCAGGGGGTGTTAGTGACAGGGGGTGATTGGAGGCAGGAGGTGTTAGTGACAGGGGGTGATTGGAGGCAGGAGGTGTTGATGGCACCGCAGAGGGTGGGGGATGGAGACAGGGGTTGTTGGTGGCACCGCAGAGGGGGATGGAGGCAGAGGACGATGGAGGCAGGGGGCCTGAGGAGGATTGGAGGCAGGGGGAGATTGTGGCACTGCAGAGAAGGGTAAAGGCAGGGGGTGTTGGTGGCAGAGGGGGATGGAGGCAGGGGGTGATGTAACTAAATAATTTGCCCTCATATATATCGAAAATAACAAAAATTTTTTTTACCTTAACCACTTAAGGACCCCCGCACGCACATATACGGCCACAGAATGGCTCGTACAGGCACAAGGGCGTAAATTTACGTCCCCGCCTAAGTGCGGTTCGGGGGTCCCATCGGGACCCCCTCCGCGGCGTGCGGGGGTCCCCCTGGCTCCGGGAGCGATCCGGGACGAGCGGGCGGATGTCGGCGTTTACCCGCCCCCCCGCGATCGCTCCCAGCCAATGGGAGCGCTACCCCTTCGTGTAACTTCCTCCTCCTGTGTTTACACAGGAAGGAGGAAATTATGTCACCTCTCATCGCAGCGGTGTTTCCCACCGCTGCTGATGAGAGAAGACATCACAAGTAAGTGTGCACCAACACAACACTGACACACACTCACATAGGCACATTAACCCCTTGTGATCGCCCCCCCTGTCACAGTGTCACTGAATGCAGTGATCTAATCACTGCATTTAGTGTTAGTGTGACAGGCAGTGTAAAATCAGTTAGTGTTAGGTTCAGGATAGCCCCCCCACCCCCCCTAATAAAGTTTTAACCCCCTGATCACCGCCCTAGTTAACCCTTTCACTCCCTATTGCCAGCGTCACTAAGCGATCATTTTTCTGATCGCTGTATTAGTGTCGCTGTTCCCGCTAGGTAGCTATTTTTTTTTATTGCGATTTTTTTTTTTACTAAAGACATGTGGCTAAATAAATTTTGGCCTAAATGTTTGACTAAAATTTAGTTTATTTGATTTTTTTTAACAAAAAGTAAAAAATAGTGGTTTTTTTTCAAAAATGTCGCTCTATTTTTGTATATAGCGCAAAAAATAAAAATCGCAGAGGTGATCAAATACCACCAAAAGAAAGCTCTATTTGTGGGAAGAAAAGGACACAAATTTTGTTTGGGAGCCACGTCGCACGACCGCGCAATTGTCTGTTAAATTGACGCAGTGCCGAATCGCAAAAACACCTTGGGTCATTTACCAGCGTATTGGTCCGGGTCTTAAGTGGTTAATATCTACTTTAAATCACATTGCCATTTGCCTAGCGTACTTGTTTGTAGCCTAAATACTGAAATTTGCACCTAAAAATGTAATTTAGTAACTTTTGTGAAATGGCAGTAAAAACGTGGCTGCGTCAGTAAATTTCGGGTGTTGTGTCAGTAAATTTCAATCTGGTAGGTTGGCAACACTGGCTGGATTTGCATGGTGCACACTGCCATACTTTGCATTGTTATTGTCATCGGCGGGCCCTGTACTTCGATGTGACGCATACAAAATAGACAATACCTTGCAAGGACAGCTCATGCTTGGTGCTGATTGGAGAACTCTAGCTCTGAGGCCTCGTACACCCGACCAAGGAACTCATTGTAAATGAAAGATAGTTTTCCTCGACGAGTTCCTTGTTAGGCTTGTCGAGAATCTTGTCAAGCTTTCTTTGTGTACACACTGTCAAGACCAAATCTCGTCGTTCTCAAACGCGGTGACATACAACACGTAAGACGACTATAAAGTGGAAGTTTGATTCCACTGGCGACCCTTCTGAGCATGTGCGGGTTTCTAAGCATATACAAGAACGTGTTTCTCGTTGAAAACCAGCTCGACGAGGAACATGACGAGGAAATTGAGACTCCCGACAAGGAAAAAGAGAACTTGATCTCTTTTTTTCTCATCGAGTTCCAAGACAGTTTTCTCGATGAACGGGTGGGTATACACGGGTATACAGTACAGTACAAAACATTAATATGAACCGTAAAGGAAAAGGGATATAACAACTATACTGCAGTTCTACTAACGTCCACTAGATGGCAGCAGTGTGTTCTGAGTTCAATCTACAGATAGAATAGGGAGCTAAAGAATCTCATGTGTCCAAGATAGTAATCGTTCATTCAGCAGACTGTGAGCTGAGTGGACCTTATGCTGGCACAGACTTCACACTGGTGCTGCTTGCTACTTGCTTCGGTCAGGAGGTTCTGGTGGCTGAAGAAAGGGCCAACCCACTTCATGGACAGCTTCCCCAAATGGACTGTAACAGAGTCCTCTCCAGTGACTGGGGCTTGGAAATATGCTGCATGCTCTTGTGCTCACTGCTGGTGGCCCAGACACCAGGCTTAACAGGGGGGGACCCAGCACCTGGGAACAGCTCAATTGCTCAGTGACTGCTGTCCTATCAGGCAGGATCTCTGAGCACAGGAAGCTGGGTGGAGCTGACATTTATATCCCCTGGGCATGTCCAGGAGCTCAGAGGATTGTGGGGAGTTGAGTTAAAGGGACCTGCACAAAAAGGCATCCCACTACAACTCTAAATTCCCATACACACCATTTGATTTTCTGCAGATTTTTGTCTTTAGATTTATAAAAACCATGTAGTGCAAGGTGTAGCTGGCCAGCTAGAGCCTGTCCTAGGTGGCTAATGTGGCCTACATGTATATACAGCTAAGCCTGCTAAGAACCTAATGTAGTGCACATGTTTATATGTGAGAGACAAAAGCAGAGTTATTCACTGTGATTTTGTGCTTGGATGTCATGTAACAGTTGTGTGTTGTGTTCACAGAAGGAGGGGAAGGGATATGCCTTTGAGAGTCATTTGTTTGTATGGCAGCAGGAGGTAAGGAATAACACAGCTGAGTTCATGCCAGAAAGCATGGAGTTGGGCTTTTGTGACTCATCAGAAGCCTTGGCCCAATCACAGCCAATCTCACATTGAGCAGAGTCTTGACCAGTCACAGTCAGCTTTGCAAACACACTGTCTGGGAGGTTCCTGGTGCTCCATGTGCTGCTGGATTGTTCCACACAGAGACAGAAGGCCACACAGAGACAGAGAGCCACATGGAGACAGAGAGCAGACACACAAGGCCAGAGTCTTGTTTTATGGAAGCCAGGGGATAAAATAGGTATGTGACACAGTTATATATGTATGTTCTTGTTGTAAGTAGTGTGGTTGGAGCTGTGTACTGATCTAGTTGTGTGTTCACTTGTAGTTCCACCATACCTTCAAACCAAACCGAACCATATCGAACCATACCTTCATACCCCCAAACGAACAACTAAGTCACCCAACTAATTCACAAAGCAAACTGAACTAAGCTAACCCTGCAAAAGCAACCCTGCAAACCAAGTTGCAAACCACAGTTATACCTTTCAGAGAAATCAGAGAATGATTTGATAACTTACAGAGAGAGAGATAGTAAATACTGAAGAAAGAAATATATCCACCATCTTATGTTAAATGACAAGATTGAATATTTGAACCACCATTTTCTGTTATACTTTTTTTCACGTGTTTTTGTACATGGACTGTCTGGTGCAAAGCAGCAGTATATTATATGAAGAAAAGAGAAGTTATTAAAGAAGTTATTTTTATTATATATGAAGAAAAGTTAATAAAGAAGTTATTTTAAGCATTTGGTGTGCTCTTTAAACCTACTGCTTCCATAGAACGGCGCTAGAGGAATTTCAGAGTAATAGACAGACTTGTTGGACTGAAAAGTCAGAGATATCACAATTCTTCTAATGCCACAGCGCATGAGGCACTTCAGAGTGCTGCGCCTGCCACACAAGGGCCTGCCTTATTGCACACAAATTGAAACTTAAGGCTTGACCTATATTGTAGCACCCGCTACCATAGGTAGGTGCTAGAGGTGAGATGTTTTGGGTGATGGCTGCCAGGCAGGTAAATGTAGGTAGGCCTATGCTACATGCTAGGCCTGTTTGTTTTGATCTGGGGGCAGGGCGTGGTTAGTATAGCAGTGGGTGTGACAACGTGTCTTTCCGTTCTTGGGCGCCTCCTCTGCTTCCAGGGAGAATGTTCTGAAAGAGGGGCAGGGCTGGGAATTGTCATGACAGGGAGTTCATGTGAGGAGCCCTGACTAATCCCCAACTAGAAGGGGAGTTGTCGGCTGGGTGAATTGAAGAATAGATTGTAAGGCTCCATTCACACTAATGCGTTTTTCGATGCATTTTGCAGAAATGCAGGGAAATATTTTAACATGGTTTCCTATAGAACATGTTCACATCAATGCTTTTGTGTGCCTCTGCGTTTTTGGAAAGGGTCGGTGACTTTTTTTCCTGCAAAAAGCAGCGTTTTGCATGTAATAGAATTTAATGGACCCATGTCCAAAAAGCAAGTACCTTGTTTTTGCAGCGATTTGCGGTTTGCGGTTTTTTTTTAACCTGTTTTTAGCAGGTTGCTAAAGGAAATGTAAAAAATAAATTGCCGGCTAGAAAAAAAATTATAATAAAAAAAAAAACACAAATCGCGGTAAAAACGCTTTCACATTGAGAATGCTGGACAGGAGTTTTTTAGGTGGAATTCAGGCACTCTTTTTAGGGCAGGAGAAGTTTGGTGAGTGAGGCACAGTGGATATCTGGAAGAGGCATGCCAGGGGAGCTGGGTGCAAGGCCAGAGGAGAGACTGTGGGGTTCTGTGACAAATCGATGTGGCCAGAGGGCACAGTAGTAATCAGTGCATATTTATAGCACTGTTGGCTGTATAAATGTGAATGGTCCCAAAATAGTGTCAAAAGTGTCCGAACTGTCACAGTCCTGACAAAAATTGCAGATAGGAGCTATAACTTTTGCGCAAACCATATATCACTATAAGCTTATTGCGATTTATTTTTTACCAAAAATTTATAGAAGAATACATATTGGCCTGAACTGAGAAAATAAAATATAAAAAAACAAAACATGGGATATTTATTATAGCAAAAAGTAAAAAAATATTGTGTTTTTTTTCTTTCAAAATTGTCAGATTTTTATGTTTATAGCGCAAAAAATAAAAACTGCAGAGATTATCAAATACCACCAAAAGAAAGCTCTATTTGTGGTGAAAAAAAAAGGACAGCAATTTTGTTTGGGAGCCACATCGCACGACCGTGCAATTGTCATTTAAAGCGTGACAGTGCTGAAAATTGGCCTGGGCAGGAAGGGGGTGCAAATGTTTGATATTTAAGTGGTTAATTTTCCACTGCTTGAAGTTTTGCCGCGTACACACGATCATTTTTTGGCATGAAAAAAACGTTGTTTTTAAAAAATGTCATTTAAAACGATGGTGTGTGGACTTCACATAGTTTTTCGGGTTCTGAAAAACGAAAAAAAAAAAAAAAATGTTGCATTTTTTAACGACGTTTTAAACAATGTAGTTTTTCGGGTTGCAAAAAATGGTCGTGTGTGAGCTAAAATGACGTTAAAAACCCGCGCATGATCAGAAGCAAGTTATGAGACGGGAGCGCTCGTTCTGGTAAAACTACCGCTTGTAATGGAGTAAGCACATTCATCACGCTGTAACAGACAGAAAAGCGCAAATCGTCTTTTACTAACACAAAATCAGCTAAAGCAGCCCAAAGGGTGGCGCCATCCGAACGGGACTTCCCCTTTATAGTGCCGTCGTACGTGTTGTGTTGTACGTCATCGCGCTTTGCTAGAGCATTTTTTTTTAAATGATTGTGTGTGGGCAACGTCGTTTTAATGATGAAGTTGGAAAAACTTTGGGCCAGATTCAGGTAGATCAGAGCATCTTTGCTCTGGAGTAACGCATCTCATTTGCGTTACGCTGCAGAAATTTTAGGAGCAAGTGCTGTTATTCAGGAAGCACTTGCTCCTACAGTTGCGGCAGCGCATCGCAAATGAGCCGGCGGAATTCAAATTGGGCGGGTACGGGGCGTGTAGTATTCTAACTAAGCGCGATCCCGCCGCCAACGTACTGCGCATGCGTCGAGTGTCAAAACATCCCCGTGCGCATGCTCCAAATTCTGTGAATGAACGTCAATGACGTCACATTCCCATTCATGAACGTTTTACGCAAGCGACGTTTTTTTTTTTTTTTCCGACGCGATGACGACGCCTATACCTAACATAGGATATTCCAACCCCATGTAGGTATATCTATGCGCCGCGTATCCCGTCCGGAAACGTCGTACCGTCATTGCGTCGCGCCGGAATTCGATCGTGAATTGCCGATTTCCGCTCATTAACATATTTTTTGAGCGTAAATCGGCGGGAACGCCCCCGGCGCCATTTTTAAGTTGAAGTAACGATGCGATGGCGAAACTCAGTTACGCTGCTCGCATCGGAGCTTCAACCTGGCGTTTCTTGTTTTCTGGTTACAGAAAACAAAAACGCCGGCTCAAAGTCACAGTTAGGCTGGCGGATCACTGGATCCGCCAGCCTAACTGTTCCTGAATCTGGCCCTTTGTTTTTTCTACATGCCGAAAAATGACATTTTTTTTCATGCCGAAAAATGATCGTGTGTACGCGGCATCATTCTTCATTATACTGTATATATTTTAAATGAGATTTAAACAATAATTGAAAAGCCTACAGATTTTCTGTAAAAAAGTGTTTTTTCTTTTATTTTAAACACCAATGCCTGCATAATTTCAGTAATTAAAAAAGCAATTCACGTGTAAAATTAAAAAACACCAAGTGAAAACAAAATATAATAGAAATATGGGATGTGAAAAATAATGAAAAGTACAAAATAAAGTAGCTGCTATCACTCAAAAGTGTTTTCACTACACTCAAACCAATAATAAATCAATCACAAAAAGTGCTCTGCTTAGTAAATATATAAATCATGTGCTCATCAATCAATCAATTCTAATAATGATATACTGTAACTAAACACCAATGCCATATTTCAGCATTATCACTTCTTTGTCGTAGATGTGCGTTTTATCACTAATACCAGAACAAGGGCGGCCATGTCATTCCACATTAGTCTAAAAGAAGGCCAACATGTCATTATAGGCCCCGGTCTCCGGGACTCACAGAGGAAGGCAATTTAGAAGAATTCCAAGCAAATTAAATGCATTATGTTCACTGCGCTCTGTAGACAAAAGGAGTCACGATGCCAACTTAAAAAGGATTTGTTTTAATTGGGATTGGGGAGGAGAAGAAGATGCTGTCCTAAAACATATAATGAAATACATACATCTGTTATGGGAGTGTGTTTCATTCGTATAGTAAATTTCAATCATGTTGTAAATGCAAAAAAGGGGCAATTATGGAAGCTTCCCATCAGCTTTCAATCAAGAAACTGCTACTTGCAATTAAAATGGTCCACATCAATCCATAGCTCCCAGCTGTCCCTGGTTTTCGAGGGACTGTCCCTGATTTGGAGAAATGTCCCTATAGTTGTATATAAAATGCACTTTTTATCCATCAAAAACTGTTTCCCAGTGCTAAACCTTTCATCCAATTTCTAAATTGCTGCATTTGTAAATTCCAAAAGACGGTATGGAGGCAAAGGCGTGCCCACAGGGTGTGCCTGGGCACACCCTAATCACCCCATTCACATTAGCATTATCGCTCTGTGTGCCAGCTGGAAGATGGGAAAGACCTCCACCTTACCGGCTCTGTCGTAAAAGAAGTGCTTATGCACTTTTACTGGGTCGGCAGGGAGATTGATCTCCCTGCCAGCGCCATATATATATATATATATATATACACACATATGTGTGCTTGAGATTTAGGGTGCACACCCTAATACAATAGGCTACACACACCTATTTATAAAGGAATAGTAGTAGTAAAAAAAGAGTACCGTATTTATCGGGGTATACTGCGCACTTTTTTCCTCTTAAAATAAGGGGAAATCTTGGGTGCGCGATATACGCCGATACCCGCTTCCCGCACCCCGTTTGAACTGAGCCGCCGACACATACCGAGTGCAGTACACTCGGGTACATTCGGCAAGGCTAGGCTTCGCTCGTGCTCACGCATAAACGTCACAGAGCATAAGCAGGAGCGAAGCCGAGCCTGGCCGAATGTACCCGAGTGTACTGCACTCGGTATATGTCGGTGGAGGCGTTCAAACTGAGTGCGGGAAGCGGGGATTCGACTAGAGACAGCGCTGGAGAAGCTGGGAGGACACCGAAGACGGACGCCGGACCGGACAAGGCCGCCGATGGACGCCGCGCAAGACACCAAAACTGTAAGTACTAAAATGTTTTTTTACAGGAATTCAAGGTCGACATTACCCCCGATAAATACGGTACTCGTGGGTTTAAAGGTAAAATATTTTTTCCTAAATAGCTTCCTTTACCTTAGTGCAGTCCTCCTTCACTTACCTCATCCTTCCATTTTGCTTTTAAATGTCCTTATTTCTTCTGAGAAATCCTCACTTCCTGTTCTTCTGTCTGTAATTATACACCGTAATGCAAGGCTTTCTCCCTGGTGTGGAGAAAGCCTCTTGAGGGGGCGAGCAGGAGTGTCAGGACGCCCACTAACACACAGCTCCTTTCTCTATCTGCAAAGTAAGAGTGTCCTGACTTGCCTGCTTGCCCCCTCCCCCCTCAAGAGACTTTCTCCACACCAGGGAGAAAGCCTCGCATTACGGTCTGTAATTACAGAAGAACAGGAAGTGAGGATTTCTCAGAAGAAATAAGAAAATTTTAAAGAAAAATGGAAGGATGAGGTAAGTGAGGGAGGACTGCACTAAGGTAAAGGAAGCTATTTAGGGAAAACAATATTTACCTTTACAACCCCTTTAACCATTCATTTTTTTGTATAGTTATCCTTTAAGGGGCCATGGCAGGGGGTGTGTTCTATGCCTACATACTTTTGTTAATAGGTGTCCCTCATCCCCATCTCAAAAAGTTGGGAGGAATGTAAATTGACACCCACTTTTATGTTTGCCTGCTCTAAATGAGAAAATAATCAGAAATGGGTGGAAATCATCTAAAATCAGCACAGTGCTTATAGCAAGGCATTTTGAATCGATTTTAAACCCATCTTACATAATTTGCCCACTCAAAGCTGTTTGGACGGCTAATACAGTCTATAGATGCCGGTCCCCACTATTCGGGATTCTGAATGTACCCCACCACTATAGGAACTAACAGGGGCGGACTGACAACTCATGGGGCCCCCGGGCAATAGAAGACTTGCAAATGGCCACCACGCCAGGAGGCAGTGCAGAGGAGGGGCAGCTAAAATCTCTGGATTTTCACATCAAAAGCATGTCAGTTTCGGACATATCAGGGACAGATGTAAAAAAAAAAAGATTTTTACATACTGTCCCTGGTTTTACTGAGCCTGGCAACCCTGATGGGGCCCCCTAGTGGCAGTGGGCCCTCGGGCAGTGCCCGAGTGACTCAATGGTCAGTCCGCCCCTGGGAACTAACCATGTCACTCAGGCAGTGACATGGACATCTGAAGAAAGACCCTTCTGTAGGCAAAAAGATGAACCTGGTGCATTACATGACCACAGATTTGGATGAGTATTTTGGGCATTTAACTTTCTAGTAATTAACCGTGAGAACTATGCCCAGAGTTCATCTTTAATGCCGCGTACACACGTTCAGAAATTGCGACAAGAAAACCGTGGATTTTTTTCAGACGAAATTTTGGCTCAAACTCGTCTTGCATACACGTGGTCACACCAAATTCCGACTGTCAAGCACTCGGTGACGTACAACACTACGGCGAGCCGAGAAAAATGAAGTTCAATGCATGTGTCGACTTAATTCCGAGCATGTGTAAGATTTTTCTCAGTCGGAATTGCATACAGACGATCAGAATTTCCGACAAGAACTTTTCCCATCAGAACATTTGAGGAACCAGCTCTTAAATTTTTCTTGGTGGAATTTCCGACAGAAAAATTCCATTGGAGCATACACACGGTCGGAAGATTTGACCAAAAGCTCACATCGGACTTTTAATGTCGGAATTTCCGATCGTGTGTAAGCGGCATAAGACAACACCCATATTTTTCCAAAACCGCCTATCAGTGAGGCACTGCTGAACACTATCTTTAGCCCACAAAGGTGACTCCTACCACTGAAGGCCATTTGGTTGTGATTACCTCCCAGGCCCAGTACCCAGTCTTTTTGTGTTCCACTGGCCTAAATGAGCACATTAGTTCCACCAAAACGGACAAAGAGACAAGCATGTCCAACAACCCCTGTGACTCTTTGTCTAATAGAAGCCCATTAAACTCGAACAAAGTTTCACAATACTTTTAAATAAGTTCAAAGCACGAGGCATATGGGTCAAAGAAGCTTTATATAGTTCTATCATACAGGAATATACACCTCATGAATAAAGAACATTCTATTATTTCTGTAGTACGCTCTACAAAACTTAAATCATCTTCACTTTAATTTTACCATTTGCCTCTCTAGTTTCGTCTTTCATCCTACATTTCTATTGTTCCGCTTCCCTGTAGCCTACTCTTCCCTGATGGTGATTGCGACTTTGCTTTCATGGTTATTTTTTTTCCCTTGACCCTTTTATCTTATTTCAAACGTCTTTCTGCCAGTCCTGAACCTTCTCCTCAATCCAATTTCTAGAGATGGGTTTCCTTTTATGTCCGATTCATTGTGGGGTGCAAGTAATATAAGTGGATTGTATAGTTCGGGATAATAAAAGCGTAAGAGCGAATACAGTCTGGAAATTGACAAGAGAAATTGCAGAGTAATACGTGGTAACATGTGCTACGGAACTTGACAAGAATTGAAAATGACATCCATCAACTCAGCCTACGCTGGGTAACTTATGCTGCTTGTGTTCTATATAGTGATTGGGATGAATGGGGCACCAGAGCAACAAGTCTGAAAGCGATTTCATTTCTATATATTGTACCACTGAAAAATTACGAAGACAGCTTTTTTATTAATAAAGAAAAAACTCTTCAGGTATTAAACAGCGGCCAAAGAGGTTAGGAGACTATTAAAGCAAAAATGTGCTATACATACTTATGTTTCCTTTCCTTCTTCAATGATGTGTTCAGCTGTTGGAAGATGATCAGAATGTTCAGATATGGAGGAGCATGTGACTCACCCCTTTGTTATCCCCGTGCGGTCTTATGGGAGTGAGGACAGAGTCCTCAGCCTTTTGTAACTTCCAAATAGAATGACTCAAACCTTACAAAGGGCTGCCTTTCTTCACTGAAATGGAGAAGTGAAAGGAAGGTACCGTATATACTCGAGTATAAGCCGACCCGAATATAAGCCGAGGCACCTAATTTTACCACAAAAACGTATTGACTCGAGTATAAGCCTAGGGTGTCTATCTGCATGCCTCACTGTGCCTCATTGTGTCCATGCCTCATTGTGTCCATGCCTCACTGTGTTCATGCCTCACTGTGTTCATGCCTCACTGTGTCCATGCCTCACTGTGTCCATGCCTCACTGTGTCCATGCCTCACTGTGCCCATGCCTCACTGTGCCCATGCCTCACTGTGCCCATGCCTCACTGTGTCCATGCCTCACTGTGTCCATGCCTCACTGTGTCCATGCCTCACTGTGTCCATGCCTCACTGTGTTCATGCCTCACTGTGCCCATGCCTTACTGTGCCCATGCCTCATTGTGTCTGTGTCCATGCCTCACCGTGTCCATGCCTCACCGTGTCCATGCCTCACCGTGTCCATGCCTCACCGTGCATATGCCTCACTGTGCAGATGCCCCACTGTGCCCATGTCTTACTGTGTCCATGACTAGACTTACGTTTAACATGGGGGTATATAGAAGGGGTGCTTCCCGACTTTCTCCGGTGCTTTCTGCCGGGCCCCTCCTCTATCTTCTTGCAGCTCTTTTACTAGCAGGGGGCCTGGTCTTCTCCACTGTCTTCTCCGCCGTCTTCTTCTCTTGTCCGATGTTGACTCGATGCTCTCTCCCGCTGTAATGCAGTGTGTGTGGTGCGCAACCATTTATATAGGCATGGGGTGCGGTTACCGGGTGATGTCACCTGGTGACCCCGCCCGTATGACGTCACAGTCCCAGGGCATGATGGGACTGTGACGTCATACGGGCGAGGTCACCAAAGTCATATATGGTCTTGTAAGGCATTTTGAAGGGCGTTCCAAAGAAAAAGAGAAGCATACCCTGTAACACTTCCAGTGTCGATGCCTGCTGGTATGTTCAAGGGAGAAACAAAGCAGCATAACAGGAATAACAGAAAAGTAAAATGTAGTGACCAGGGCCCAAAAATTGCTTTTTAAGTGAAAAAAAGGTTCCAGTCGGAGGTTACAGAATAAAAATAGGAAACTATTCTTATCCAGTGCTGTTAATATGCTGCAACGTGCACCTGTAAGGATGGAAACCTGTTATCTGTAGTTGCTGACTTTCCTTTTTCAAATGTATAAACCCCAAGTCTAGCTAGAAAGTTATTGCCTTGGAACACGCTTGTAAAGTTTGAACAGTCTGAAATGAATTCATATGCAGCATGATGTTTGTTATGGATTGGTGACTTGTTAGAAGCCATCAAGAACTAAGGATATAGTCCCAGAAGTCAACAGCAATTGCATGATCTCTCTTGTTCTACTTTGGCAGATTTTCTTTAAGGGGACAGTATACAAAATGTTATATTTCCTACATAGACAGACACTAATGGATTGAATGCACTCTGTCCTTATTTCTCTTGGGAACTCCAGCAATGAGTCTGTAAACTACCACCAAGGATCGGCTGCTGCTAGAGGAGATATACAGGCTCTTCTGTATTCATCGAAGATAAATTGGAAACCAAAGATATTAAAGGGGTTGTAAAGGTTCGTCTCTTATTTTCTAAATTGGTTCCTTTAAGCTAGTGCATTGTTGGTTCACTTACCTTTTCTTTCGATTTCCCTTCTGAATGTTTTTTTTCTTTGTTTGAATTTCTCACTTCCTGTTTCTCCTCAGTAAGCTTTCCACCATCATCCGAGCGGTGGAAAGTCATTTCGAACAGCTTACTGAACACCTTACTGAGGAGAAACAGGAAGTGAGAAGTTTAGACAAAGGAAACAAAGAGAAAAAACATTTAGAAGGGAAATTGAAGGAAAAGGTAAGTGAACCAACAATGCACTAGCTTAAAGGAACCTATTTAGAAAATAAAAAACAAACCTTTACAACCCCTTTAAACTCAAAAACTGCAGCAAATGGTTGGGATGGCGTTGTTTGAAGATTTGACTGCTGACGTTCCTAATTGTCAGAACTAATTAGTCAGTAATGTAAACAGAATTGATCACTTACTCATTCTGAGCAAAGTCACATGTTCTCTTGAAAGCCCAACTACAGGTGATACTCAAAAAAGTTAATATCGTGCAAAATTTCTCTAAGGTGAAACTAATATATGAGATAGACTCATTACATGCAAAGCAAGATAGTTCAAGCCGTGATTTGTCATAATTGTGATGATTATGACTTACAGCTCATGAAACCCCCAAATCCACAATCTCAGAAAATGTGAATATTGTGAAAAGGTGCAATATTCTAGACTCAAAGTGTCCCACTCTAATCCGCTAATTAAGCCATAACACCTGAAAAGGGTTCCTGAGCCTTTAAACGGTCTCTCAGTCGGGTTCAGTAGGAATCACAAGCATGGGAAAGACTGCTGACCTGGCAGTTGTGCAACAACCATCATTGACACCCTCCATAATGAGGGAAAGCCTCAACAGGTAATTTCAAAAGAAGTTGGACGTTCCCAAAGTGCTGTATCAAAGCACATTAATAGAAAGTTATGTGGAAGGGAAAAGTGTGGAAGAAAAAGGTGCACAAGCAACAGGGATGACCGCAGCCTGTAGAGGATTGTCGGGAAAAGGCCATTCAAAAGTGTTGGGGACTTTCACAAGGAGTGGATTGAGGCTGGAGTCAGTGCATCAAGAGCACCACACACAGACGGGACATGGGCTTCAAATGTCGTATTCCTCTTGTCAAGCCTCCTGAACAACAAAGAACGTCAGAAGCGTCTTACCTGGGCTAAAGAAAAACACACCTGGTCTGGTGCTCAGCGGTCCAAAGTCCTCTTTTCTGATGAGAGAAAATGTTGCATCTCATTTGGTTTGATACACAATTTTTTGAGTATTACCTCCCCTGCAGCTTTGTTCCTCCAATGGAGCCCTCAGAAATACTTCCAGCTATAGTGGATGATGTGACACCCCCCTCCTTCCTCCTGGGATGCACTCCTTGGACCTGGGTGGCCAATCACTAGACCTGCATACTTCCAAGTAACGAGGGAACAATTTCATTAACCTTAGGCAAGCTTCCACACGGTCTGACATAGAGCTTACATAGGACTTAGACCCAGAGCTCTGACAAAAGAACCGGGCTATGGGAAAGCCTGGCAACACTGGGTTGGAAGGTTGTAGGCTATCAACAGAACCATTAAACCCTCAATAAATAGGCAAAGTGACAGTTTCCCTTTGACAGGTTTGAATGGATTAACAGTTCAAAAGGGGCTTTCCACTTTTAAAAATAAAACAAAAAACAGGAGAAACACTCAAAGTGGTGCTTCCTTTACTCCAGTTCAACATTCCCTTTTTCTTTTAACCTTTAACCGTAAAACATTTCCAACAAAGCAGCTTTTATTTTCCTAATGTGGAAAACCATTTTACATCTTGTACTTTAAAGGGGCTGTAAAGGTTTGTTTTTTATTTTCTAAATAAGTTCCTTTAAGCTAGTGCATTGTTGGTTCACTTAACCTTTCCTTAGATTTCCCTTCTGTAACAGATCCCCAAATGGGACAGGGGTTAAAGCCATTTAGGATATTCCCTTTTCGAACACAAGGCAGCTACCGACACTCCACAGTCAGGTGAACAAGATAATAATTCTTCCCCAGAGACGAGACGAGACTCTGAAGTTCAAGCAGGTCTGACCCTTTATTGAGAAATACAGCTCTTATATACAATTTAAGATACTGCAGTAACCAAATGAACAATGACCCAACTCCACCCACAACATCACACCATGTTTACCTAACGAGCCCCCCCAATACACATCATCCTCAATACATCTCTTTAGCAGACGTCCTGACTCCAGGACCTGACCTAATTTACATGAGCTAATTAACTACAGCTGATGACTCAGACATCTGTCCTTTAGGCTGTCTGTTAACTTACAATAAACATTATTACAGGACTCTTCACACAATACAGGGTCAATTAGCACAAGCCACAATGAAAGATCCTTAGAAGTTAATCTGTATTCAATTTAGATTACACAGGCAGCCAGGTGGCTGGAGGTGATGACATTAACATCTTTCAATTAACCTGTTGAGTTCAGCAACAAGTTCTCCACAGATATCCTGGACTACATTGTGGACAATTACTCACACAACAGTCCCATCTCAGGTAGTCCAAGATATATTCTGAGGCTCGGATTCACATACATCGGCACATATATATGCCGCCGTAGCGTATTTGTGTTTTACGCTACACCGGCACAGCGCGGAGAGGGACGCACGGAATTCACAAAACAAATGCTCCCAACTCTGCGCCGGCGTAGCGTATATTCCTAGGCGTAAGTCAGCGGAAGTGGGCTGGAAGTGGGTGTGATCCATTTAAATGAAGCGTGACCCCCATGCAAATGATGGGCTGAGCTTCAGACAATTAAAATGAACTGCGCATGCGTCGTACCTTGGATGCATCCCAGTGCGCATGCTCACAATCACGTCGAAACAACTGGCTAAGATACGTCGAATCACTGCCTACGACGTGAACGTAACCTAAGCCCAGCCCTATTCATGTACTACGTAAAATTCGGCGGCGTTCGTTCCCTGGTCAATACCTTTGCACGAGTTGCGCCTCCAATATGGGGAATAACTTTACGCCGGACGTAAACCTTATGCAAATCCCTTAAAACATGCGCCGGGCACAAGTATATTCGTGAATCGGCGTGTCTCCCTCATTTGCATATTTGCATCGCAAATCAATGGGAGTGCCAAATGCGCCCAGCGTAACTATGCGGCCACTATACGCCGGCGTAGGCAAGTTACGTCGGTCAGATGAAGTCAGTTTTTAGGCGTATCTTAGTTCTGTGGGCACGGCGCACAAATACGACGGCGCATATTTACACTTATGGGGCCAGATTCAGGTAGATTGGAGCATCTTTGCTCTGGAGTAACGTTTCTCATTTACGTTACGCTGGCAAAATTTTAGGAGCAAGTGCTGTTATTCATGAAGCACTTGCTCCTAAAGTTGCGGCAGCGTATCGCAAATGAGCGGGCGGAATTCAAATTGGGCGGGTACAGGGCGTGTATTATTTAAACTAAGCGCGATCCCGCGGCGAAAGTACTGCGCATGCGTCGACTGTCAATGCATCCCAGTGCGCATGCTCCAAATTCTGTCAGTGAACGTCAATGACGTCAAATCCCCATTCATGGACGTTTTACGCAAGCGACGCGATTTTTTTTTTCCGACGCGATGACGACGGCTATACTTAACATAGGATACTCCACTAGGGGGCTGCTTTATCTTTACGCCGCGTATCGCTTACGGAAACGTCGGAAAGTCACTGCGTCACGCCCGAATACGATCGTGAATTGCCGATTCCCGCTGATTAACATATTTTTTCAGCGTAAATCAGCGGGAACGCCCCCGGCGCCATTTTTAAATTAAAGTTGCGATGCGATGGCGAAATTCAATTGCGCCGATCGCATCGGAACTCCAACCCGGCGTTTCTTGTTTTCTGGTTACAGAAAACAGAAACGCCGGCTTAAAATGACAGTTAGGCTGGAGTATCACTAATACTCCAGCCTAACTCTACCTGAATCTGGCCCATGCAGCGTATTTCGAGATACGTCGGCGTAAGTGCTTTGTGAATCCGGGCCTGAATGTCCATTATTTTCTGGCTCATGCTTTCTAAGAGCTTCTGGGTTCCACGGGCCCTCCTGTTACACCTTCTAAATGTTTTTTTTTCTTTATCTCAATTTCTCACTTCCTGTTCCTCCTCAGTAAGCTTGCCCCCATCATCCGAGCCATTCTGGCTGGGGGTTAATTAGCGTGCTCGCCCCCTCCCTTGGGACTACATCCCTGCGGGGAGACGCTGTGAACACTGGCTCCCAAAGGGCCCTGTCCATCATGCTGCTCCGATTTTTGTGCTGCAAAGTACCCTCATGGCTGGCAAGAGATCAAATAGAGCGATGCTTAAACCTCAAGGTATGGAAAGTGTGCTACTGTCCCAGTGATTGGTTTCTACTGTAGGGTAGAAAGCTCACATTTGACTGGCTGCTATGGATGATGCCTCAACATTTCCAGTTCTAATTCAGCCCTATAGTCTCAATACATATTAGTAGCTCTCATGTAAACCGTGCCAAGAGGATTCTAATTCTCTCTCTGCTTGCCCTGAATATTGCCTACCTTATTGTAGGCCCCACTCCTCCCACGTATTGGAGGAAAGCCATATTGTGCTCTGTCTTATTGTTCACAACTGTGAAGTGTGTCTAGGGATCCCATATGTCCCTTTTTTCCCAGCAACGTTTGGCAACTGAAGATCGTAGCTACTAAAAGTAACATAGAACAAAATCAAATCACAAATATTACCCAGGAGGCCTTAATGTCAATTTAAAATAGAATATCCACTTGACCGCTGACCATACATGCTTAGATTTTTTTCATTATTTATGAGCCATTTATTGTAGCACTACCCCCGGAGAAGCTGCTGGTTCGGTTTGTTTTTGGGTCTACGCTCTGTGATCAACCCCTTAACCACTTAGGCCGCGTACACACGATCAGACCGGTCCGATGAAACTGGTCTGCAGACCAGTTTCATCGGACCAGTTCGATGGTGTGTACGGTCCGTCGGACCGTTGTCCGTCAGACCAAAGTTTTAAAACATGCTTCAAAATCTGTCTGACGGACACCTGTCCTTCGGACAGGTTCGATGGTTAGTACGTTTTTTCAGCACGTTGTGGTGTTCTACGTCATTGCGTTCTGGTCTGATCGGATTTTTGGTCCGATGGTGTGTACACACATCAGACCATCAGACCACTTCAGCCTGGTCCGATGAAAACGGTCCGTCGGACCAGTTTCATCAGACCGGTCTGATCGTGTGTACGTGGCCTTAAGGACCTCTTCCTGCACAAATACGTCGGCAGAAGGGCACGGCTGGGCACAGGCACGTACAGGCTCCGTGACCACGGGACCTGCAGGCCCGATCGGTCTCAGGAGCTACTACTACATTAGTAGTAAAAAAAAAAATATTAATAAAAATGCCATAAAACTATCCCCTATTTTTTAAACGCTATAAATTTTGCGCAAACCAAACGTTAAACGCTTATTGCAATTTTTTTTTACCAAAAATAGGTAGAATAATACGTATCGGCCTAAACTGAGGGAAAAAAAAAATTATATATTTTTTGGGGATATTTATTATAGCAAAAAAGTAAAAAATATTGAATTTTTTTAAAAATTGTCGCTCTATTTTTGTTTATAGCGCAAAAAATAAAAAACGCAGAGGTGATCAAATACCACCAAAATAATGCTCTATTTGTGGGAAAAAAAGGACGCCAATTTTGTTTGGAAGCCACATCACGCAAAAAGGGGCAAGGTCCTTAACCTGCATATTGGTCAGGGTCTTAAGTGGTTAAAGTGGCTCAAAACCCTCCCTTGACACAACTGGTAATATGGGAGTTGTGGACCCCAGTAACTTGTGGGGAAGCACAATATCCCGTTACACTACAACAGATTATGCAAATTAAAGGGTACCTTAAATGGAAGGGATCCTGCAGTAGGAAAGATAGGCTGCACACAGACTTCAAGATAACCAAAGTAATACTTTACTTAAAGTGGATGTAAACCCAAATTTTTTTTTTGATGTCACAATGTAGAGTATAATATTTCCTATCATTTGTGCCCAGTCTTGCCACACAGAGTTAATCCAGCGCTGAGTAATCCTCTTTTATGTTCAGTGAAAACGAACAACCTTCCAGATAAAACCCTGCCTAAATCAAAAAGTCCGGAATCTCTCTTCTTGCTTTGAGTGAGAGGTTATTTACAAATATAGCTAGGACATGTTTATCATATGTTATGTTTTGTTTATCATAACATGAGGTGATATAACATCATAACACATCCTAGTAATATACAATGAACTTTGGATCACCTCTTGTTATGATAAACATGTCCACGCTATATTTGTAAATAACCTGTTACTGAAAGCAATAACAAAGAAACGGACTTAACCTAATTTGGCAGGTTTTTATCTGAAGTCCGGTTAATTTGCACTGGACTTTAAAGAGGATTACTCAGCGCTGGATTAGCTCTGTGTGGCAAGACTGGGCACAGATGATAGGAAATCTTATACTCTACATTGTGACATCAAAAAAAAATTTTTTTTGGGGTTTACATCCACTTTAAGATGGAAACAAAGGAACATGAGTAAAACAGTGATAACTATCTGCAGGATCAGTAACAATAATAACACATAGGTGTGAGCTGAACTACAATATCACACAGGGGGGACCCCTTCAACAAAACATACACATTGAAACGCCCCCTTGGCAAACCTCACCCAGCTCTCTGTCTCTCTACAATGCTATACAATGTAGTAGAACCAATTACTCGATCAACGAGCAATAAGATGAATATCAACAATGTGCAACACTAAGTAGATCGTTTTTGAGCATTATAGCTATAGCTAATCAATATGGTTTGGTGGGCCAGGCCAAACCTCAATATAATTTATACTAATAGTTTGTGCACTTATGCGTTGGTGCGTAAAGAGCAATTTATAATCCAAAAGGGAAATAGTAAACTTGTGAAAGTTTCCTGAACAAAAAATGGATATCAGCAATCTGCCCTCCTGCAAGTGCCCGTCTCACCCAACCGGTTCAGCTCTTGTCCTTCTGTGGCACTCCGTCCCCGATCTCCAGTCACAGTCCTGTTAGCCGGCAGCCTCCGGTTCTCAGACAGGTCGCAGGGATACTGGAAGCCCGTCCGATCACTCAGACAGAAGTTCCATCTCTTCTTCTCAAAGGCACTCCACACGGGCGTATGTAGGCCTCAGCTGCGGCCTACTCCCTGTTGAGACACTTCTGGCAGTGTCCTCCTGGGTTGAAAAGGCGGTCCTGAGAGCGCGCCAAACATGTCCTCTCCCTTAAATTACCTCCCCTAGCAGGCGGCACGGAAGGCAAAGCATCTTGGGGTTGTACAGCTGCTCTCTGGGTAATGTAGTTTATTACAGGCCAGGGCAAATGGAGTCTCTAATCCTCCTGAACTCAATTCCCCAACATTCTCTGCGGTACCAGAACAAAATGTAAACAACAGGTGGCTCTAACCCATCTCGGCCACAAGAGGGAGCCGAGATCCTTCACGATCAGCAATTGTAGTCTTTTATATCACATCGAAAAGGGTGATACCCCGCTATATTATGAAGATGCCAAGAATTTACACAGTGCTTGTCACATATTGTACAGTCACATTGGTTCCTGCCCTTACAATGTAAGGTCCCTTCCTCACCTGACTACATATACCTAATAGGGCCACTTTACACTGGAGACTATTAACCTAGCAGCATGCATTTGGAGTGTTGGAGGAAACCCATGCAAGCACAGGGAATACATGCAAACTCCATGGTGCTATATGCTGGATTTCCAGTGTGCCCCTGTGCCTTTAAGGAGGGGTGGGGCTCCATCCAGGCTCACCTGCCCTCTGCCTTCAAACTGTTGGCGCTATATAAATTCTGTATAGCAATAATAAGTAACTTTCCACTCTTTCCATCCTGCTGCTTTAAAATTAGAAACTGTCGGATCACCTTTACTCAGGGCCGATCCCAAATAACTAGAGGCCCCGTCTGGTGAGAAGTCATTTTCGGCCTCTCACCCGCTACTCAACTTGCTGGCTGCATGGGAGAAGAGGAGAAGAGGTAAGAAGTCAGCACCCCCCGCTTCTCACTTTAATGTAGCAGAACATCCCCTCCCCCCGCTTCTCAACTTTAATCTTTAATGTTGGCAGTGACTTCTCAACTTTAATGTGACATGTCATTTTGCTTAGGGCCCCAGGGAGGTTAGGATGGGCACTGCCTTTACTGAAGGTAAAAATTCTGTTCATAGCAGCTTGGCCTGCAGAGCCATGTGTACCATGCAATGAACATGCTGCTCCCAGGATATAGGCTGCTCATCAAAGCCTAATGCACAGGTGTTAAACACAAGGCCCGTGGGCCGAATCTGGCCCTCCAGGCCATTTCATGTGGCCCTCGCACCTCTCCTGCAGCTGCAGAAGAGCTCCAGCCCTCCTCGAGACCCTTATTTTTTGCTTTCAAGCAATGCATCCAGCTTCTTCCAAGCAGCAGCATAAGGAAAGAAGGGTGCACTGTGATGTAAGGGAGAGTGGGGGACTCAACTTCTGATGGTGGGGTGGCTCTTGACATCTAATGTAAGGGGAGGGGATGCGCTGGACATATAATCTTACAGATACAACCGGCCCCTTTGAGGGCAATCATAATGCTGACACGGCCCAGGGTGAAATTGAGTTTGACACCCCTGGCCTTATGTATAACCAATATCTTATCTCCAAACAGCGCCTTCTAGTGGTGGTTGGGAGCAACATGTTCACAGGAAAGCCAGCACTAAACACAGTTCTGGGGTCGGCAGGCCACACTGCTGGAAACTAGACTTCCCCTCCATAGCCCTGCATGTTGACATTTCTACAGAGGCTGCAGGGGCAGAGCACCGCTGTATAAGTCACAGTTATCCTCTAAAGCCTACAAAACATTTTTCTCACCCTACATCCCGCCTAACCTGTACTGTGGAGGCCCTGCCCTATATATCTGGCTCATGTGTATATTTTGCTGCACACCTTTATTTAATATCCCTCCCTTAGTATACAGGTGGTTTCTGTATGGCAATTACTGGGAATGACGGATCAGTAAGACCTCAATGTGCTCCAGACCTCGCTCCCTCTGCACAAATGTCACTGTTGTCACAGAACACAAGACACATCTAATATACAGGACTTTCCTTTGCTCTCACACATAACACAATGATAATAACACAATGATAATAATAAAGTGACAAGCTGGAAGCGTGCCACCTTTTATTCATCTCTTGAGTTATTTGAGAGAAGAAAAGAAAGAGCAGCAATGTCAATACAGTATATAAAGATAATATGTTACAATGCTGGATATTATAGTCATACCATAAGGACACTTACCCGTCCAGGGAGCCTGTGATGTTGGCCCTGTGAGGCTGATCCGTCCATCGGATCGGGTACTGGCACCGCCATTCCAACTAAGGGAATCCGGCAGTGGAGCCTTGCAGATTTGTGAAAGCCAGCTTGTCTTCTGGGACACACACAGATCCCAGAAGACAACAGGGGTGCTTGCCGAAGAGGAGGATGTGACGTCGTAGGCCGCGGCCAGGCTGGATCGGAAGTGCACTCAGTACTTCCAAAAAGGTAAGAAAGAAAAAAACAAAAACATTTAAATATCCATAAATTAGGTGTTGAGAGGTGGTCTTTCGTTTAAGAACACCTCTCAAAAATGGGTGGAACTCCGCTTTAAGTACCGGGCCTATTTTCCAGACTTGGTGTTTACAAGTTAAAATATTTTTTTTTTGCTACAGTAGAAAATCATTTAGAACCCCCAAACATTATATATATTTTTTTCTAACACCCTAGGCCGCATACACACGAGGAGACATATCCGATGAAAACGGTCCAAAAGACCGATTTCATCGGACATGTCTCCTGGAGATTTTGGTCTGATGTGTGTACCCACGATCAAACCAAAATCCCCGCAGACGGACAGCGCGGTGACGTTGACGCCGTCACGTCACCGAACCAGGAAGTAAAATACTTCCACGCATGCGTCGAATCCATTCGGCGCATGCGGGGGATTTATGACCGCTGGTTAGGCGTACTAACCAGCGGACATGCCGGACAGACGGGTTTCCAGCAGACAAATTTTAAAGCATGCTTTTTCTACCACAATCCGGCCTCCTAAAGGCTGAAGAACAATAAACTGGCCTTTTGTTTGAAAAGTTTGGAGACCCCTGCCCTAGACAATAAAATGGCGGTCGTTGCAATACTTTGTCACAACGTATTTGCACAGCGGTCTTATAATCACACTTTTTTTTGGAAAAAATACACTTTTTGTATTAAAAAATAAGACAACAGTTAAGTAGTGTGACCACATTTCCAAACTGCCATTCAGGGACACACCCCCTCTCTCACCTTCCCCCAAAAAAAGATGAGGGGGGTCCGGGGGAAATGTAGTCTTGGGGTTGATGGGGAATTTGGCGGCAGGTCATTTGTCAGATGAATGTGCCAGTAGCCACCAGATGCAGCGCCGCTTGCCACCCATAGCCTGCCACCACATGCAGTGCTGCTGTCACTCCCTCTGCATAAGTCAAGTGCATTGAAGGAAAGGAGTGGAGTCACTATCTGTAGACTGAAGATCACACCAGTCCCTGCTGTTTGCCGGAGCTCTGGGTGCCGGAGAATGAAGAGGTGCTGAGGTGGGTGGGGACAGCAGTAGGGTGACCACATTTCCAAACTACCATTCAGGGACACCCTTCCTTCCCAAAAATCAGCTTGTGCTATAATGAATCACAGCACAGTGATAAGACCAAGGGCGGACTGACCATTGAGGCACCTGGGCACTGCCCGAGGGCCCCATGCCACTAGGGGGCCCCACCAGGGTTGGCAGGCTCAGTAAAACCAGGGACAGTATGTAAAAATCAGTTTTTTTAGATCTGTCCCTGATACAGTATGTCCAAAAGCGACATGCTTTTGATGTAAAAATCCCGAGATTTTAGCTGCCCCACCTCTGCACTGCCTCCTGGCATGGTGGCCGTCTGTAAGCCCAGGGGCCCCATAATCTTCTATTGCCCGGGGGCCCCATGAGTTGTCAGTTCGCCCCTGGATTAGACACAAGAGGCGGGATATTATGATTTCTCCAATCACAAGCAGGGGGAGGGATTGTGCTCCTCCAGGCATTCTCGGCCAGGACAAGTACTGTCAGTAAGGATGATCTCTATGCATGTTCACATGGTACACGTGCAGAGCCCGCCAGGAAGTGTGCATGGTGCTGCGCTAATCACAGGCAGGAAGACATTGTCCCGATCTCTGCAGCCGAGCATCGGCAAATGTCTCCCTGGCTGTGATTAGCGCAGCGCAGCGCCGCGCACACTTCCTGGCGGGCTCTGCAAGTGTACCATGCGAACACGCCAGAGCTCATCCTTAACTGTCAGTGTAAAGCGGTGATGTGGCGGCCTTTTTTGGGGGCATCAGATTGGCCCTGGGGGGTGGCTGTGTCAGTTTCATTCCGGGACACTGTATTGTCCTGGAATGAAGGTGCCCGGGACAGACCTGTAAAATGCGAGACTGGGCGCTGGTTGCAAGACACCAGACAGACATGTCAATTGCGGGACAGTCCCGGGCAATCCGGGACACGTGGGCACCCTAGTACAAGCTGGATTCTGGTAGGTTGCTATAGGTACAGTATGGCACTTCTGGGCGTATTGGATAGCTGTTACCCTGCTTGGCACGGTTGTTTCTGTAGTCAATGCTACAGAATGCAATAGCGATGTAGTATTTGATGGAATGAACCATGACACTCAGCAGACTGGCTGGTATTTGACACAACATCCTTAGATTTTCAAGAGAGCAAAGATGTAACATATCAACTGCTTTAAAGGTATTACATTTCTTGTTAAGGGCCTATTAACACTAATGCATAGCAGCAATGTGCACTAAAACACATGCTAATGCACCTGCTCTGCAGTGTATTGTGGTGCATTCGCTGTGAATGGCGCCAACGCACTGTACAGTAGAGTGCAATGCACAACACCCCATAGCACATACTGTGGGTCATGTCTGTTTTTTACCCATTTTGGTGCATCATAATGAATGTGCTGCCTGAAAACGATGCACATTAACAAAAAAATGGGTGCTAATGCAGCGCAACGGGTCAACTTACCATGAATGGGCCCTTAAAGGGGGCTTCTCTTTTAATTCATGCATTTTTGTTTTTACTTTAGCAACAGGGTCGGTCACTTCATTTAATAGGATTCATGTGCCTAGAAGCCACTACAGAAGCCCTCAGTATTGTTTCGGTGCACACCCAGGATCGCAATGCAATTGCTTATATAAATCTACAGAGGCAGCAGCGCCATCTACTGACAAATGTGTAACTGCACACTCCTTCCTTGTAGACAAGGTCTAGTCTCCTGGGGACTAAAACAGCACACCTGTGTGATCAGGCCGTGATAGAAGCAGCTGTCCGGGCTTGTACAAAACGGACCGTTCGTCCGCCCGTGTGAAAGGGCCCTTAGGTGTTCAGGCGCCCTGTGCAAGCTAGCCCCCCCCCCCCCCATCTTCATCCCTCACCCCCTGGTCACCTAAACATACACAAAGAGGAAAAAATACTTGTAACAAATAATTTGTTTTAATAACAGTTAATTGTGCAAACAATTACAATAGTAAATAACTGGATAGACTGGTAACAATGATGTATATTAAATACATTAAACACAGAAAAACTGAACCCCTTCCCTGCCAATGGCATTATTACTGTAACAGTGCATATTTTTAGCACTGATTACTGTAGTAATGTCACTGGTAACTCCCAAAAATGTCAAAAATGTCAGTTAGGGGTCCAATCTGTCCACCGCAATGTCGCAGTACCGCAAAAAAATGCAGATCGCCGCCATTACTAGTAAAAAAAATACATAAATCTTTCCCGTAGTTAGTAGACGCAATAACTTTTTCTTATGTTAAGCCCCTTATATCCTCCTCCCCTTCTGTGTGTAGGCTGGCTATAAAAAGTAAATACTTTTTCTTTTTTATCTGAAAAAGTAGATGCATGCAGGGCCAGGGCTCGGTGTGACTTACCTTTCGGTGGAAGGTGCGGCTTTGCATTTAAAAATGGCGTCGGCTGGCACTTGGACACCACTGCGCATGCGCCGTCTGCCCGAGAAAAGACAAGCGTTTTCGGGCTTTCCCGAGCAGCGGCGGCGCATGCGCAGTGTGCCTGTTGGGGCCCGACAGCAGCCATTTTTTTTCAGGTGCCGCAGCCGATGCGTTGCTCTTCACCCAGTCCCAGGGCAGGGGGACCTGGCAGCGCCTGCTGCTGTGACTCGTAGGAGTCGGACTTCTGTGATGATCATGTGAATAACTGACTGCGACTCACATTCTGAAAGCTGTAATGGCCACACGGCGCCCCTGTTGCCCATGGTGCCCTGTGCGGCCGCACAGCTCGCACACCCCAAAGGCCGGCCCTGTGTTCCCCAACTCTTTTACTGAATACTTTACAATAATAATTCTAATTAAATAATTTCTTCTTCTACACTGCATCTCCTGGCTATTCTGGTCGCGTCTGCTATATTATCTTGGGCCATATATCATCACTAGACATGTGAGCGGCGATAGGATGCGGTTTTATCTCTTGTCACTGTTTTTTCAGTATCTAATGGATGTAAAATTAATATTTTTATATGTTCTAAATTATATTATCACTAAAACTGCATATCGGACTATCCCCAAAGAAGGAGTCTAATTTATATCATAACGCATAGGAATCACAAATGCAATTAATGATCTTGTGTTTATATCATGGATGCTTTTCATTCATTATGTGCATTCGATGGTGTATGCATGATGGTTTAATAGCCCATGTTTTTATGATTCTTTTGTATATGATTGCTACTTTTTTCTGTTACTTTTTTGATACTATAAATAAATTTGAATTTTAAAAATATCTTTCACAATTTGTGCCTTAAAAGTCCTATTCCTAGGGGAAATCTGTATTCACAACGAATACTAGTTTTAAGACGGCAATTAAAGTGGATGTAAACCCGAAATTTTTTATTTTATTTTATTGCTGTCACAATGTAGAGTAAGGCCGGAATCACACTTGTGCGGTGCGAATTTCAGCTCTGTAATCTCTGCAGATAGATAAGGGAAGTGTTTAGCAGATCCATTGAGTTTTAGCTGCGAATTCGGAGACCTGAGAGAAGTTCCGGGTGAGAGGAGAGTGGGAGAGAAGTGTATTGAGCTGAATGAGAGAAATTCCTGAAGAGAACTGAACACATCTGCGAATCAGCTGCGTGCCCATAGAAGATAATGGGACTGAATTCGCACCTGAGCTGCACCGCAAGGCATAAAATCCGCACACGTTTTTACTGCAATGCGCAGTGTGAATGCATCGCAACATATGTGAACCAGCCTCATTGAAAACAATGTATTTAGAAATGTTCTGCGTATTAGATGTGGTTTAAGCCGCAACCAATTCGCATAGGTGTGAATCCAGCCTAAAAGATTTCCTATCATCTGTGCCCTGTCTTGCAACAAAGAGTTAATGCAACTCTGAGCAATCCTCTTTTATTGTTCAGTGAAATAAACTGACAAACAGGAGAAAGAGAAAACCTTAGTGTGTTCCGCACACTTGCTGTGAGTGACAGGTTGTTTACATATCTCATGCACTAGCCTGGAGACAGGCATTAGTTTTTAATTCCCACCCCTACTCCTTTTCTGAAGTCATGTGGTTACTTTTCTGGATTTTGACTGGATGTTAGTGATCATAGCAGAATTTAGTGTAAGGAATACACAGGAAAAAATGCATGTTGACAAGGGGAGTGTAAAGGTGGGCGGGGAGTCTACTGACATCACAACTCCACCCACCGAGCTCCAGACAACAGACCCACCCACAGAATCTGCAGATTTTCAGTTCTTATAACAGACAGAGGGGAGACATGTGACAGGTAAGGATACATGCAGAAGGTATCTATATCCTTATAGATCAGCACTATGGCAGTAGTTTAGAAAGGATGAGAGTGGCTTTACATCCACTTTAAGCATTTTTTGGTAAACTGACCTAAGTTCAGCTTTAAGCCCCCACGTTCACATTGGGCCGATTTGGCAATGCGATTTGACATAATTCTTCACTTGAGGGGCGATTTCGATAGACGTCTGTGCATTAACCTGCACAGATGCCTGTTAAATGAAATGCCGGTTTGAAATTGTGCAAATTCAGCCCTCAGTGTAAACAGTGGCTCAGCCCCTGTTTACATCTGTGCGATTTGATATGTGATTTGACAGGTCAAATCGGAGGCTATTGCCGGCAATAGGAGCGCCCCAAGCGGTGCAACGCCAACTTTGCGCACCGATTTCCAAAAGTAGTTCCTGCACTACTTTTGATGACTTCGGGGGCGATTTCAATAGACATCTGTGCATGAACCTGCCGATGTCTTTCAAGTCGCCCCCGAAGTCGGACTGAAACTTAGATGAACTTGCACAATTTTAAAGCCGTGTTCAGTGAGAACGAGGGCTAAAGGTTTAGTCCACCTTTGTGATCATGTCTCATACTACCCCCGTATTTAGGGTGTAACATGAAAGTCATATTCCATTCCATTCTATGGTCACCCCCCTTTCGCTCATTCTACTTCACCCCTCCCCCCACCTCCAATTACCTGAATTGCATGGCACGTCTTACAGCATTCTATTTCCTTTAGGCTCGGTTCAGATATATGTGGTGCAGCACATCGCATGTGATTCACACAGGAATCGCACCGCACTTCTGTATAAATCACATGTGACAATTTTTTGAATGTTGTCATTATATATATATATGTGTATATATCCATTCATTTATTTATATATATACCTTTTATAATTTTATATATATTATCTTTAACATTTTTTATATATATTCTATTTTTCCGTATTTTTGCTTCTATTTATATATATATAATTCTAGTGTGCTTTACTATCTCTGTCAGTATTTCCCAGTACTTCCTGTGTGCATTTGTTTACTAAGCCCCGCTGACCAATCACGATAATCCCCTGCATATATAGTACGTCCGCTCCTATTGGACGTTTTGGATCTGATGAACCAGCGGATGCTGAGAAACGCGTCATCCCATTGGCTGGCCCGAGGTTCGACGTCACTTCCGGTCGTACGGCGATAGACTGCGCTTCATGCTGGAACGCATAGCGCGTCCTATCCAGGAAACACAGCTTCTGGATCCCCTGTCGCTTCTTCCAGGCTTCCCCAGGATGGGTCTCTATAACTCCCATGACTTAGCCAAGTCAGCCTGCCTGCAGATGTAAACGATCATTGTGACCCTCGACCAGCCGTTAACCCCTGATGTGCCCTTGCTCTCAATTGTTTTGTGAGTAGCCAATCTACTGTTTACTATTATTTTCACCTCATTAAATCCCTAATTTACTACACTTAGTTTGGCGCATGTCCTTCTTGTCTATATATATTTTTCAGAGTCTGCTTCTGCCTCAGGACTGTGCTGCCACTAGTGTTGCTGGATTAAACATTGAACTTTTGGGACTTTTTATTTTGACCATCTTTTGTATGGTCATCTATTTGGACTATCATTATATGGTCATTTATTACTAATTAATAATTTTTTTCCTTTGATATTGACATGGACCTTATGATCTACTAATTGTTAATTATATTATTAATTCTTTTGATTGCATTTTTTAAATCGCGCGCCATCTACCTATATTTTTTAAATCACATGTGATGCCTGTGCTGTGCGATTTGAGCCATTCATTTGTATGGCTCAAATCGCACCACATCAAAAAACAAAAAAAGGTTTCCTGCATCAATATTGCATGGGTGTTCACCCCTATGCGATCCAATTGTTTCAATTGTACTGTATTTTGCAAGCTGTTTTTGGGGTGCTGTTAACTTAATATTGACACCCGCTGTGGATTGCATGAACGCCGTGCGATTTCAATGTGGTGTGAGAAATGCACAGGATTCGCTGCTTTTCCCGCAGCGCTTATATGTGAGCTGAGCCTTACAGATCTATTCACAGGTATCTGTGAATGGAAGATTACAAGTCCCAATTGCCGTTGTGGCAGAGGGACTTGTAGGTCTCACACTCTGCCCACAATCCACTAATCATATGGGCAGGGATGCCATCAGGGGGGTACAGGCATTACACCTGTAAGGGGCCCAATGTTCCCCAGGGCCCCGGCTGGCTCCCCTCCTGTTTTTGTTTTGCATTACACCTATAAGGGGCCCGATGGTCCCCAGGGGCATGGTTGGCCCCCCTTTTTAATTTTTTTCTGCATTACACCTGTAAAGGGGCCCAATGGTCCCCAGGGCCCTATACAGACCCGGCCAACCCCCCCTCCCGTTTTTTTTTTGCATTACACCTGTAAGGGACACGATGGGTCCCAGGGCCCAATGGTCACGTCAGGAGATAAAAGATTACACTTGTTTTTTCGTCAGCAACCCCCCCCCCCCCCCTCCAGGAGACACTGCCTAAAGCTGTGTAAGGGGCCCCAAAATTAATTTGTGATGGCTACCATGCATCTGGGTGCATTGATTCATGCTAATGTGGGGTTTTTGTGATTGGGCTTACATAAAATCGAAGCTGAAGTTTAGGTATGGCAATTTTTACATGGTTTGGACCAATGTAAGTATGTACAGTGTATGCCATACCCATGGAAGCTGAAACTCACTGTAGTAGAAACTGCTACCACAGTGATTGCTGCTAGCATCCATGTCCTACACTTAACTGAATGCAGGAATTAATTTGCTTGGCATGGGTGCCATTCTGAGAACACATTGCATTTTCTTAAAAATGGTCCAGACGGAGATTGTTACATCACTTCCCTGCCTCTCCACCTCATCCAATCAGAAAATGCTTTGCAATAATTGAGAAAATGCAAAGTGATCCCTTAGTGCACACATGCCAAGCAAGCCTCCTCCTATGTTTAGTCCATGTATGGGTCCTGGTGATGTCATCGCGCTCGCTGACGTTGAGGGACTTTCTGATGGATGTTTATGCATCTGTATATTTTTTTGTTCATGTGAGTGTGTTTTTAACGTTTTAATGAAAGTTATTTTAAGGGACTTTACTATTGTTTATTTACTCTTATATACAGGATTCTGGAATGGAAAGAGCATCCATGGTTCAAATAAATTGGGAGTAGTGTCTGCTGAGAGTGGATTGTTTGAGCACTGTTTGACCTTCCATTACAAGGAGGTCAAAGGGGAGGGTGAGCGGCTTGCTTTTAGGGGTTAACACCAGAATACCTTTCACTGTTTGATTGATTTTTGCATATTGGTGAATGGAGAAGATAATAAAGTAATTTTTGAGGCAGTGTGAAAGCAGTCTAAAAAGGTATGTAGACTTTTGCTATTGTATATATTAATGATCTTTTCCTATTTATGTATGATCTATGAATATTATATTTATTTATATATATATATATATATATATATATATATATATATATATATATATATATATATATATATATATACACATATACACACACACATATACATACAGTTTGTATGTGTGTATATATATATATATATTAGGGCTGTGCAAATTGACTTTTAATTGATCGATTAATCTTTAATTTTTTTGATCGATCAATTTTTTTTGGATCGATTAAAATACTTTTGATTGATACTCTCCGCCGGCTTCTGGGACTTCAGGGAGTTCCGTCGGAGATCCGGTAACGTCATGGACACCGGCGGGGCTTGCCGTGTCCATCTGAAGGGCTCCTTTGCTGTGCCTTCATATCTGCATGCCGGTGGGACTTTACTATCTGCCACACGCAAGGGCTGTTACAGTTCCCTCGATCACTTCCCTCTATCAACCTGGGATTCTACAGCCATCCACTGGGAGTTGTGATAGTTTCCTTCAAGGGACATCTACATGCCGACGGACTGATGTTAACCCCTCCTCATCTGGATTCAGCAGTGGTATCGTTGTACACATTTTTATACCAGTATCATACTTAGCTACATGTTTTTATAACTGCTTTTGGTACTGTTTGGTATTACTCGCACCATTTTTACAGTTTATGTAGCAACATCGATTTTATCTCCAGTGCAATATTTTTTTGGTTACCTACTTGAAGACTATAACAATTTTAATGCTATTCCCATTGAGCGCTGCCATTGTGTGTTTTTTGTATCCTGCTATCCATTTTTCCAGTGGTTAGTAGCAGCACTGAGAATCAGCCTGCAAGGAGATCAGCTAAAAGTTGTTGGATCTGTATGTGCGTTATAATCAATCGAAATTAGTCGATTAATCGATAAAAAAAAAAAAAAACGATTAATAATCGATAAAAAAAAAATGTGATCAGTAACAGCCCTAATATATATACACACACACACACATTACAGGGCTTTTTTTCTCAGGGAATAGGTGCAGGAACTCCACCCTTCCGAGTCACACTTCATCTATGCCCCCTACCCGTCTCTGAAAACCAATCATTGGTTCCACCCCCTACCCACCTCCCAGGACAGCACCTTTGAGAGAATACAGAACCAAGTATTTTATGCTACTCTGTAATTTCTATGAAATTTGGTAATGAAAACATGAAAGATAGTAAAACAGATCCCTTGCAATGAGCAACAATAGACCCCACCCCAGAAACAATTGACTCCACCCCAGAAACATTTGACTCCACCCCAGAAACAATTGACTCCACCCCAGAAACAATAGACCCTCTGCAGCAACAACAGATCCACCCCAGTAACAATAGATCCTCACACAACAAAATACTTTTCACCTAGCAACAATGGACCCCCCACAACAAAATACCACCCCAGCAACAATAGACCCCTAGCAGAAATAACAGATTTCTCAGCAGCCAGCAACAATAGACCTCTCTCTCAACAGTAGATCCCACCCAACAATTGACCCCCAGCAAGATAAGACCCCCCCACCAGCAACAGTAGACTTACACAGAAACAATAGACCCCCACACTGTGTTCCCCCGCGTTCCCGCTGAAAAAATCCCTGTATACTGTAAGCGTATATATATATATATATATATATATATATATATATATATATATATATATATATATATATATAATTTACACAGGTGGATGTAAAGTGACTGAGGATTTTGTAGCTCTAGTTTTTTTTGTTATTAGATGGGTTGTTATTTTGCTGCTTGCTTTATTAATTTATTACTTTTGGGTCCAGTACGATTTTGTCAATTTATATTGTTTTTTATATTCCACCATTTGCAAAGAATGAGTAAATGCACTCACTTTGATAAAAGCTAATATAAGCTCGATCATTTTACTATGTAAAAAAAAAAATGACCACACCTTAACTTCATCTTTAATGCTGCGTACACACGTCGTTTTAACCCCCCTGGCGGTATTCCTGAGTCTGACTTGGGGTTACATTTTTGTGCTGCGATCGGTAACCTAGTGGTCTGCCCAGTGTTCTACATGTTCTTTTTACATAATAAAAACTGTTCTTTCTGCCTGCAAACTGTAGATTGTCCATAGCAACCAAAAGTGTCCCATTATGTCAAAAATGGTTTTGGAGCAGCAAGAAAACAGCGATAATAAATTAGAATCACTTGCAGAATTGAGTGATAGCGATTTGTGGGGAAATTTGTCATAAAAATAAAAGTAATGACAGCGACAATTCTGCAACTGAGCAAATTTCAGTGATTTTGATTTGATTACATTATTGAATAATTTTTATTATAATTATATTATTTATTATAATTATTTAAAGATTTAAAGCGAAGCTCCACCCTAAAGTGAAGTTCCGCTGATCGGAACCCTCCCCCCCTCCGGTGTCACATTTGACACCTTTCAGGGGGAGGGGGGTGCAGATACCTGTCTAAAGACAGGTATTTGCACCCACTTCCGGCCACACGTCTCGGGCAAAAGACAGGTTTTTTCTGACATCCCATCGCCCCCCCCCCCCCCCCCCACATGTTGTGTGCTGGGAACACTCGGCTCCCAGCACACAGCAGGAGCCAATCAGCGTGCGCAGGGCGACTCGCGCATGCGCCGTAGGGAACCGGGCAGTGAAGCCGCAGCGCTTCACTTCCTGGTTCCCTCACCATGGATGGAGGGGGGGAGCAGCAGAGAGATGAGCGATCGCTCATCCTCTGCTGCGGACGGCTCTGGAATCCAGGACAGGTAAGTGTCCTAATATTAAAAGTCAGCAGCTGCAGTATTTGTAGCTGCTGGCTTTTAATATTTTTTTTTTTTGATGGGCCATCCGCTTTAAGTGAGTTATTCCTAAGAATTACAAGCCTACAGTATAAAACGCCAAATTTCCATGCAAATAATGGTACCGCTTTCAGCACCTGAAATCTGAAAGAATCATACCTCTAGGGAGGTTAATGATGAAGTTGGAAAAAACTTTTTCTAGAGGCTGAAAAACTTTGGGCCAGATTCACAAAGCACTTACGCCGGAGTATCTCGAGATGTGCCGTCTGAAGGCCCATACACACGGTCGGACATCCAACAAAACTTCCCTTGGATTTTTGTTCTAATTGATTTGTCCGATCACACCCATAGCATACACATGCTTGGACTTTTCTGCAAACTTTTCTAAAACTTTTCCATCATCACGTGATTTTTCTGCTCTTTTCTGCTCTTTACTGCCACCCTTTGGTTAACTTCTGCTATTGTTGGTTGATTTTAACATTGGTTCTGAGCATGCGCATTTGTAATTTGTCCAAAAGTCCGATGGTTTGCTGTACACACGATCGGACTTTGCACCATCGGACTTTTGTTGCCTGAAAGTTGGTCCGTTCGCAGACCCAACTTTTTTGTCCGATGAAAGCCAAAAAAGTTGGTCTGATGGAACGTACACACGGTCGGACAAATGCGAAAAGTGTCGGATTTTGATGTTGGTTGGACAAAAGTCCGACCGTGTGTACGGGGCTTAAGTCTAAATTTGCTCCGGAATATTTTTTGCACCGTACCCACAGAACTAGATACGTCCAGTGAAGTCCGTGCAGTGAGTGAAGAAGCCATGCAGCTGGGATTTTATGAACAGAGCAGCCGGCAGATAGAAGGTACACAGGATACCTCTCAGTGATAAACCTCCAGGGACCATCAAAGTGATCAACGTTTTCTTTGGAAGTGTTCTTAAAAGAACTCAACACCAATAAGTGTAATATCTCCCTAACAAGAGCTTTATTATTAACCCCCGCTGTCCCGTGACTGATGTTGGAGGTCTGGTCAGGATGATCCACTGATATACAAGGCTTGTTCTTTTGTGTTTTTGGTGAGTTTGAACCCCTGAGGGGGCGTGTGCCTCACGTTTTGGTGGAAATTGAAGTTCGGTGGAGGGTGCATCACCATCTGTTCCCAAGTATTCCTCACGCTTCTCTCAGTTTCACATACTGATCTATGGACTTTATCTAACACTTTAAATCTACATTGGACTTTTTTGCGCTGTTTATCATGTTCTAATCAACTCAATTTTAGTGATTAATTAGTGTGATACTTTGTTTTATACTTTGAATAGACGAATTTATTTGTCTTATTTTTAAATAGCTGCAGATAGTAACATATATCGCTTGATTTCTCTCAAGTGGAGATTTATACCTTGAGATTTGAATATGTTATTATGATTTAATAATTTTTTGGTATTTTTATCCATACACTTATATGGTTGGTATATTGCTTAGATTTATCCAACTATCAGTCTAAGTGATATCTGTCTTTGGCGCCGGGAAGTGCACAGTGAATTTCCTTCTGCTGCCATTTCCCCCTATTTTGTCTTTCTTTGTGCACTCTTTTTTAGAACTAGATACGCACCAAAATAGGAGTGGTGGTAGGAGTGTCACCCCCACATTCAAAAATCATTCACAAACAAAAAAAAAAATGCCCAGCAAAAAAAAAAAAAAAAACACAGCAAAAAATAATAAAAACACAGCAAAACAAAATAAAAACTCAGCAAAAAACACTCTCCAAAAATCTCAAAGACACGTCACAAACCAACAAACACTAACAAACAACAGAATAAAAGCACCTTGCTGTAGGAAGGGAAAAAAATTGGATGTACTTTTGCAATGGAAGGGCATTTCTCTCGGTCTATTTAAGCACTGTGCATAGCTCACTAAGTCTGATGGGCCTAGTTCCTATCTAACTGATTGCGTCATGCTGAGTTCTGAGCATGCTCAGAGAGGTGCTTACCATAGTCTGCTTCATGTGCACATGCCCAGTCTGTCCGGCCCTTCATTTGCATGGGGTCACGGCTCATTTCAATGGAACACGCCCACGTCCTTCCCACTTTGAATTACACCACCTTACGCCTCAGAATTTACATTGCACCGGTGCAAATTTGGTCGAAAATACTACGAGAATACTGTACTTGCGCCTCGAAATTAAGCCGGTCTAACTTAAAGGAATTGCACTACGCCGGTCCAAAAATGCGCCGATGTACGTGAATCTGGCCCTTTGTTTTTTTACAAGCCGCAAAAAGGATCGTGTGTACGCGGCATTAGATTTATAATAAAAATAATTTGTAGTGCCCTGAATGTATGGCGGGTGCATGTGCCATTGAGGAATCAGTGGTGAATCATTGGCAAAATCAACAATTTGCTATAAGGAGACAGCAAATCATTTCCTGTTGAATGGGAATTCCAGATATTAGGTCACTAGCATCGAATGTGAAAAATAAACTCTTTATTTTCATTAGAGCCAAATCATCGGCCTTGACGTTATCTGCGGCAGTTCAGCTCAGTGCGTAGATTTTCCCCAGAGTATTGCCGCTACGACTAATGAAGAGTTTGAGAAGAAAGAATTGTGCAGATGCACCCCATCCATTTATTTCCCATATCATGAATCAGATTTTACCCTTCTTGTTTGGACAGAGTGTTCACCGAGTGGTCCCATGTGAGGATAAGTCAGCTCTGGCACTCATTGTTCTGCGTTCACAGGAAACATGAAAGTGCAGCGAACACCTCGAGGTCTTCACACACCGCCAAGCAAAGACAATTAGAAACGTTGAGATACGTGGCCACAATGAATTATATTTCGGCTGAATGATCTCCACATACTGTGTCCCAGAACTTTTGAAAGACGCAGGAGGTGTATGCCGTGTCTGGTTAAATGTTCATTACACTTCAAAGAAGAGAAAGAAATCCAGAAGAATAGGAATTTCATTTATTGAGATGTAATCCAAATGGTTTGAAGTGACACGAAACCTTGGTTATTAAATTCTACTCAAGCATATATTCTTAACTCAAAAAAGTACCTTCTGGTCCACCCCAGAAGGTTTTTTTTTTTTGTTTTTTGTTTTTAAAGTGTATTTTGTGCGTGTACTCGAGAGAGGAGCCGGACTGCAGAAGTTGGGAGTAGGCAGACCTCCCCCAGAGGCAATCTGCCATCTTTCTCCATGCCCCCGGGTGGCAATGGCGGGTGTGAGGGGGTCCTCCCACACAGCCCACCCTAACTGTTCTGCTTTAGTTAGTCCTTCGCCTCTCTTTTTTAGAGACCGCGTGGCCAAAGTGCGTGCATGTTAACCCAATTTCGAGTGCGTGTAAGTGTGGTGGTTTTGTGGGAGGGGGTGGGCGTACTAAGCGCAGGCTTACCTCGCATAGCACACCCACCGGGAGCTGGGCTGAGACCACCAAACTTAATTCACATGCAGCCGAGACCAGGATCCGAACCCTTAGCTGCAGAGGTGAACGGCTTGTCAGCGCAGTGCCAATCGCGTTCAGCCACCACAGCTCCCTAGAAGGTTTTAATCTCCGATATTTTAATCTCCGATATTTACAAAATAATACATGCCTACCATGTACAGACACTAGGGAAGCATTCTTATAAACGTAAATGGCAAAGTGCTCTGGGGGAGGAACTGACTTCTGAGCCGTGTGGTCTGAGGTGGAGAAGAGCTCAATATGCACACTCTATTGCCGCGTACACACGGTCAGAATTTCCGACAACAAATGTTCGATGTGAGCTTGTTGTCGGAAAATCCGACCGTGTGTATGCTCCATCGGAATTTCCGACAACAAAAATTTGAGAGCTGGTTCTCAAATTTAACAAAAGTCGTTGTCAGAAATTCCGACCGTGTGTACACAATTCAACGCACAAAAATTCTACGCATGTTCGGAATCAATTTGACGCATGCTCGGAATCGTTAAACCTAAACCTTTCTCGGCTTGTCGTAGTGTTGTATGTCACAGCGTTCTCGACGTTCGGAATTTCCGACAACATTTGTGTGATCGTGTGTATGCAAGACAAATTTGAGCCAACATCCGTCGGGAAAAAAATCTACGGTTTTGTTGTCGGAATGTCTGATCGTGTGTACGCGGCATTAAAAGAAAATTCTTACAAGATCCTTTATTTTGGGTATTTAACACCTAAAACCCTCCACACATGGCCGGATCAAGCCTGATCTGGGGGTGCAGTAAAAAAAAGTCAGGGGGCATGTCAACACTGTGTCAGGGGGCATGTCACTGGCAGTCTGTCACAACCTGGGGAACACTAGTATGTATTAGGCTGTCATTAGATTAGGGAAATAAACAAAACCTGTGCCCCCTTATATTAGATTTTGCTATCAGAGTCCCACTTTACATCAGGGTTCTCATCAGAGTGTCCCTTTACATCAGGGTCCTCATCAGAGTGCTCCCTTACATTAGGGTCCCCATCAAAGTACCCCCTTACATCAGATGTTCCCATCAGAGTACCCCCATACGTTAGTCCCCATCAGGTGTCCACCTCAGAGCACCCCCTTATATCAGTGTCACAATCAGAGCTCCCCCTGATGTCAACATCAGAGTTCCCTTACATATGATCAATTACCCCCATCATAGTGTCCCCATCACAGTGCCCCCTTACACGGACTGTCCCCATCAGTGTGTCTCCTTACATAAACTGTCTGTATAAAAACTGGTTCATGGATAAGTGGAAACACACTCGAGACCAGGTGGGGGGGGGGGGGGGTACAACTACAAACTGAGGGAAAGGGGCCCTGCCTCCACACTATGTATCCATCAGTGAATGACCGCTGCTGGCTCCCTTTTCTATATATACTAGCAGTGTCATCGTACTAAACCATACTGGCGATCGGTCCAGCGCCTCATTGACTCAACTATTCCCTCCTAAGGCATTCATCTTGGGCCCGGTTCCTCCTACCCTTTCTAAAAATGCTAAAAAAGGGATTGACATACGTCATTTCTTTTTTCTCTTCTCTTCTTGTGCTCCTTTTACTTGTTCTCTCCTTAATTTTTGTGTTTTCTACTTTGCCATGTATGCTCCGTTGGTCCAATTAGGTCAAATCGGAATGGATGACTGACACAAGCATTGCACACGCAGTCCTATTATAAACGTGAATCCATTACCCAGTGTAAAGACATTCTCACTGGTCTGGCTGGAGGTATCCTTGTTCTGTGCTGATCATTGGGATGTGAGAGGTTGTCTGTATTTTCTTTTTCAGTATTATTGTTTCTTTAATGCTATGTATTGGCTGCAATTTCAATGTTGGACGGAATGTCCATTTCTCTGCATCTGAATGTATGTAACTCTTCTGTTTATTATTATGTGTGCCAATAAGCATCCTTTTTGAGAAAAAAAAATACATTCTCACTGGATATACCAGAAAATGAAATACTTCTCTTTCTGTAATTTTATTTTCCTAGTTCCTACTCATGGAAGCATACCTATGCTGCCATAGAGGCACCAGGAAAATACATTATCCTATTTTTTGTTGTACCTAGGATGACATTATACATGCTGCACCTTAGGATATCCCCCTTTTTTGTATTATTTTCTCTTGTCTCATGTTGCTTCCTAAATGTCTCTACCTGCAGATGGTCCATTGGCTTGCTGATGATAACCTCCCTGCATTTTGCATACTTGATATGTGTTCCGAGTCCTGTACTGCAGAATGATGAGCAAAGTATTGTATGTTTGAGAAAATGTGTTAATACATTTTTTTATTTTTATTTAAAAATTCCCGATTCTATTGCTCTCAGCCTCCTCCAAATTCCATGTTTGCTGCTGTTACCCAACTTTCTGTTTGAGGGAACGACACTCATTGGCTGAGTGGAGAAATTCAAGAGGATAGGACGATCATTGCAGCGAGAGCACAGCGAGCCAATTTGTTAAAAATAAAATTCAAAATTGGGGTTCTGTTTTAATACATTAGAGATATAGAAGAGATGTTATGCAAAAATGTGAAAGTCACTTCAAAAATAACTACAAGAAAAAAAAACTTTGCAGTAATAAATCAATATAAGTGCGAAGTGAAATTCACTACACTTCCCCCAATAATTTATGCTATTTTCTCTAACAGTAACAACTTTGAAAATGACGAGGGAACGTGGGAAAAATTAAGCTCATATCTTGCCAATTTCAGATGCCTTTAAATTCCTCATGAATGTATTATCGGCCCATATGGCGTAAAGAGAAAGGTGCGGAGATTATACCAGATGGACGGGTCAATGGGACCAAAGCGAGAAGAAGTATGGTAAATGATAAAGAAATTATTAATAAACAATGCAAGGATTTATATGAATAGGGAACAAACCTCTGCAAATTGTATTTTCTCAACACCAATAATGTTATAAACTACGAAAAGCAGGAAAAATTCATAAAGAACACATAGCTAGAATTTATGGATATGTAAACACAAACCAACATTATGGTGTATATTTATAAAAAAAATTGCATTATTCTTAATCCATTAAAACGGCATGTAAATCCATTCTGCGCAAGCGATGAATAATCTCTGCAGATAAAATGTTATTCATTTAAAAATTGGGAATTGGGAAAACACTGCATGATGGCCACACATGGATGCAATAATAAACCCCAGCATTGGTGTCTGGGGACTCAATAATAAGCCCCAACATTGGTGTCTGTCAACTCAATAATAACCCCTAACATTGGTGTCTGTGGACTTATGACGCGTACACACGACGGGTATTCATGTCATGAAACAAAAAAAATGTTTTTCTCAACATGATTTGTCGTGATTCCTCTCAAGGTTTCCTTGCATACACATGTTCCTTAAAAAAATGCTCAAGCAAAGCGCGGTGACGTATGACTGCACTATAAAGGGGAAGTTCCATTAGAATGGCGCCATCCTTTGGGCTACTTTTTCTAATTTCCCTGTCTCATAACTTGCTTCTGAGCACGCGCGGTTTTTCCCCCTCGTTAAAGCGTACACACGATCATTTTTCACGACGTGAAAAACTATGAGAAAAAATAGAGCAGGTTCAAAATTTGTATTGCCCATTTTTCTCATCAAGAAAAATGCTCTGGAGCCTACACACAACCTTTTTTCACGTCCAATTAAAAAAATTGCATTTTCTCATCATGAAAAACGGTCATGTGTACATTGGTGTCTGTGGACTCAATAATAAGCCCCAACATTGGTGTCTGTGGACTCAATAATAAGCCCCAACATTGGTGTCTGTGGACTCAATAATAAGCCCCAACATTGGTGTCCGTCAACTCAATATTAACCCCTAACATTGGTGTCTGTGGACTCAATAATAAGCCCCAACATTGGTGTCTGTGGACTCAATAATAACCCTAACATTGGTGTCTGTGGACTCAATAATAAGCCCCAACATTGGTGTCTGTGGACTCAATAATAAGCCCCAACATTGGTGTCTGTGGACTCAATAATAACCCTAACATTGGTGTCTGTGGACTTATGACGCGTACACACGACCGGTATTCATGTCATAAAACAAAAAAGAATGGTTTTCTCAACATGATTTGTCGTGATTCCTCTCAAGCTTGCCTTGCATACACATGTTTCTTAAAAAAAATGCTCAAGCAAAGCGCGGTGACGTATGACTGCACAATAAAGGGGAAGTTCTATTAGAATGGCGCCATCCTTTGGGCTACTTTTGCTAATTTCCCTGTCTCATAACTTGCTTCTGAGCACGGTTTTCTCAACATGATTTGTCGTGATTCCTCTCAAGCTTGCCTTGCATACACATGTTTCTTAAAAAAAATGCTCAAGCAAAGCGCGGTGGCGTATGATGGCACTATAAAGGGGAAGTTACATTAGAATGGCGCCACCCTTTGGGCTGCTTTTGCTAATTTCCCTGTCTCATAACTTGCTTCTGAGCATGCGCGGTTTTTCCCCCTCCTTAAAGCGTACACACGATAATTTTTCACGACGTGAAAAACTATGAGAGAAAAATAGAGCAGGTTCAAAAATTTTATTGGCCATTTTTCTCATCAAGAAAAATGCTCTGGAGCCTACACACAACCATTTTTCACGTCCAATTAAAAAATTGCATTTTTCTCATCATGAAAAACAGTCGTGTGTACATTGATGTCTGTGGACTCAATAATAACCCCCAATATTGGTGTCTGTGGACTCAATAATAAGCCCCAACATTGGTGTCTGTGGACTCAATAATAAGCCCCAACATTGGTGTCCGTCAACTCAATATTAACCCCTAACATTGGTGTCTGTGGACTCAATAATAAGCCCCAACATTGGTGTCTGTGGACTCAATAATAAGCCCCAACATTGGTGTCTGTGGACTCAATAATAACCCTAACATTGGTGTCTGTGGACTCAATAATAAGCCCCAACATTGGTGTCTGTGGACTCAATAATAAGCCCCAACATTGGTGTCTGTGGACTCAATAATAAGCCCCAACATTGGTGTCTGTGGACTCAATAATAACCCCCAATATTGGTGTCTGTGGACTCAATAATAACCCCCAACATTGGTGTCTGTGGACATGTGTCGGACACCAGGGTTGTAAGCTCTTTGAGGGCTGAGATTGATGCAATAGTATAGTATGGAAAGTGCTGTGCAAACTGTTGGCTCTATATACATGTAAAAAACGTTCATAGTTAGTCTGCGTCAATGGCACAAGTGTGTTTGCATGAAGTATTTTCTGAAGGAGAATTTGGCAGTGACGGCCTCCAGATTTCCTTTAATATCATATAAAACTTACAAATGATGAAAAGAGAATGAACAAGAAGGGAGCATGCGGCGTGCCAAACATTAGACACGGCTCCCAGCTGAACCCTTCATTTTTAATGAACGTACTATGTACAGGCTCAATAGGGCAGCAAGGAGGAACCAACAATAACCGATCCCCTAAAGATACAACAAAGATTGTCAGAAATAGCCTGTCTATTTTTAGAATGATTCAGAGATGAAGAAGCCCAGCTGAGCCTCGCGTCTTCCGATGTGCCCTCTGAACAAGACAAGAAACCGCGTCACCGGGGACAATAAATCAGTTTTATATTTGCCACCAGTCAATCAGTCCTTATTATTTCCTATTAATTCCTATCATCTTCTTTAAATTTTATGATAAAGCTCTGTATACTGTAGATTTTTTAAGGCCTAAAAATATTTTACCTCAGTGGGGATACCCGCGGTGGTCTCACGGAGAGGAAGAATGGGGAAATGCTGATGTAAACAAGCAATTCCCCATTCTTCCTAGTGACAGGACACTGATCACAGCTTCCTGTAATCAGGAGCAGTGATCAGTCTCATGTCACATGTAGCCAAGCCCCCACACTGTTAGAACACATCCCTAGGACACACTTAACCCCTTCAGCACCCCCTACTGGTTAACCCCTTCACTGCCAGTGTAATTTTTACAGTAATCAGTGCATTTTTCTACTTTTGTAGACTACTAACCCCATCCCCCCCCCCCCGCTGTCTTGTGGGAAACACACAGGTTCCAGGAGACAGCAGGGACCAGTGAAGACTCGCACATGCGCAGTAGGGAACCGGGAAGTGAAGCCGCAACGCTTCATTTCCCCATTCCCTCACCAAGGATGGCGGTGGGGCAGCCGAAAGCTTCGGGTGCCGACATCGCAGGCACCCGGGACAGGTAAGTGTCCATTTATTAAAAGTCAGCAGCTGCAGTATTTGTAGACCTGGAGCTCTTTCAGATTTTTACTCCCGTCCATGATGGGGAAATTTACCCTATTTGTACAGAAGGACATGTGTAAAGACAATTCAATATTTTACAAAGATGGTTAAAGCTGTGTGGCTTTTGGTCCAGTATACCATAGCTATGGGATCCCTCTAGAAGCTGGAAATCTCTGTAGTAGACTGTGGACACAGCTACTCCGGTGATCTACACTAGCTTCCAGGCAGGGCCAATCCGCACTATATTCTCACTATGCAAGCCGCTTAGGGCCTGCAAAGCTGCGAAGGGCCCCCCCAAATTACTAGAGGCCACGCCTGGTGAGAAGTCATTTTCGCCCCCTCACCCCGCTTCTCAACTCACTGGCTGAATGGGAGAAGAGGTAAGAAGTCAGCACCCCCACTTCTCAATTTAATGTAAGATGTCATTTCAGACAGCAGAACACCCCCTCCCCCGCTTCTCAACTTTCTTTAATGTGACATGTCACTGTCGTCAGCGCCCCCCGCTTCTCATTTTTAATGTGCCATGTCATTTTGCTTAGGGCCCCAGGGAGGTCAGGATCGGCACTGCTTCCAGGTACCATGCCAAACAAGTGACCTGCTGCATTCTGAACACAGTAGGTCCAGTTTCATATACAGAATGCCTTGCATTTTTCTCCGAAAATACAAAGCATTCTTTGATTGGACAAATTACATCGCCACCCCAGTTCTCCCCCTCATTCAATCAGAGAACGCACTAATTTTGCATTGATTGAGAAAAATGCAAGGTGTTCTGTAAAAGGCGTCCATGCCAAGTGGCCGATATCCTGTGTTCACAATGCAGCATGGCGACCGCTTGGCACAGGATGTAGAAGATAATGGAGATCACTCGAATAGTGGTGTCTACTACAGTGATTTCCAGCTTCCACAGGTATGGTATATACTTTGGTCCAGCTTGGAACATTGTAACTATATAAACCATGGGTCTTCAAACTACGGCCCTCCAGTTGTTCAGGAACTACAATTCCCATCATGCCTAGTCATGTCTGTGAATGTCAGTGTGTTACAATGCCTCATGGGATGTGTAGTTCTACAACAGCTGGAGGGCCGTAGTTTGAGGATCCCTGATATAAACAATGCCTGTACAGTGGATCCTTGGATTACAAGCATAATCCGTTCCAGGAGAATGCTCGTAATCCAAAGTACTCACATATCAAAGCAAATTTCCCCATTGAAGTCAATGGAAACGAAAATAATTTGTTCCGCATTGACTTCAGTGGCATGCAATACCGCATGCGGCCAGAGGCAGGGGGCGTCGAAGACAGTTCGGCTGACCTCGACAAACCTAGGAAAAACTCCGTTCACAAGCCTTTCCGTGGTTTGCCAAGGTCAGCCGAACTGTCCTCGTGCCTTTCCGTCCATTTTCAAATGCCACCGATCAGCTACGATCGGCGCCTTTCGGCTCCGGTGCCCCCCCATCTCAGGCCAAAAGCAGTACTACACACCTCTTTGGCCTGAATCCTGCTCGTTTTGCGAGACACTCGCAAACCGAGTTAGGATTTTTTTAAATACAGTGCTCGTATTGCGAAGCACGCGTTAACCGCGTTACTTGCAATCCGAGGTTCCACTGTAATGAATTTTTTAATTTGGAACAAAGGTTTAAAATATAGAAGTGTGATTTAAAAGTGCATCCATGCCCGAAATTCAAAAAGTAATATTTTACTATACATAGTCATATCAAGCAGTAAAAGAGCTTCAGAACAAGCCATACCTGACCAGTCTATCAGCTTTAATATGAAGCCTGACAGGCTGCCTAGATCTGCTAACCATAGAAATTAAAAGTCAATATTTATTTGCCTGTGATGTGAGCTTTGAAAATAATTTTACCCACAATGCATATAGATACAGAGATAAATGTGGGCTTGTTTTTTTTATCCAGAATATGTAATGTAAATATTTTAGTGTGCATGATCTAAGCACAAGTTCACATTTAGGTCTCCTATGTAATGAAAACAGGTTTAATTTAAAATTATATTTAGAATGTCAATGAAATGGAGAGGGGAGGAACCAGGGGAGGCAAAATATAAGCAGATTAAATGTTAAAAAAAAATCCAAGAGCCCCACATCATGAAGCAGACCCATGTGCATGAAGAGAGACTGACTTAACCACTTCAATACCAGGCACTTAAAGCCGCTTCCTGTCCAGAGCTGTTGCAATTTGAATGACAATTGCGCGGTCATACTACACTGCATCCAAACACATTTTTTTGCATTTCTTTCCCACAAATAGAGCTTTCTTTTGGTGCTATTTGATCACTGCTGGGGTTTTTATTTGTTGTGCAAATAGAAAAAGACAGAACATTTTGAAAAAAAAAAAAATGTTTTTATTTGTTTCTGTTATAAAATGTTGTAAATAAAAGGATTTTTAATAAACAGCTTACCTGTAAAATCCTTTTCTTGAAGTACATCACGGGACACAGAGCGCATAGCCATTACACTTGGGTTATATGGGTACCTTCAGGTGTGGACACTGGTGTAATCAATTTCACAGGAAGTTTCCTCCCTATATAACCCCCTCCCACTGGGAGTGCTTCAGTTTTGTAGCAAGCAATTTCTCCGAGGTTACACAATGTTCCCCAAAAAGAGGGGTGGGAGCTCTGTGTCCCGTGATGTACTTCAAGAAAAGGATTTTACAGGTAAGCTGTTTATTAAAAATCCTTTTTTCTTTATCGTACATCACGGGACACAGAGCGCATAGCCATTACACTTGGGATGTCCTAAAGCAATGCTCTATGAAGGGAGGGAGACCGTAAGGCCAAGAATAGCCAAATAAAACATTGTCAGGAGAAAACATGGCTCCACCAACAGAAAAACAAGGGGGCGTGAACCGGGCCAGAGGATTCTATACTGCTGCCCGTAGGACCGCCTGCCCAAAAGCTGCGTCCGTACCCTTTGCAACGTCCAACTTATAAAATTTAGTAAACGTATGTACGGAAGACCAGGTTGCCGCCTTGCAAACCTGTGCCATAGAAATCTGATGGTGTGCCGCCCAGGAGGCACTCATGGCCCTCGTAGAATGGGCTTTAACTGATAAGGGAGGTGGAACACGCTTCAGACCATAGGCCTGAAAAATCAGCTGCTTAATCCACCTAGCCAAGGAAGACTTGGCAGCCGGCTGACCCTTCTTGGGGCCATCCGGAAGAACAAAAGGCACATCTGTTTTCCGAATCTTCTCTGTAGCCTTGAGATAGACCCTCATGGCTCGAACCACGTCCAAAGTATGAAGCAGTCTTTCCTCTCTGGACTGGGGAGTAGGAAAGAAGGAAGGTAGGACTAGGTCCTGATTCAAGTGAAAACTGGATATGACCTTAGGAAGGAAAGAAGGTTGAGGTCGCAGAACAACTCTGTCCTTATGCAGAATAAGGTATGGCTCCCTGCATGACCAGGCTGCCAGCTCGGAAACCCTTCTGGCTGAAGCCATAGCCACCAAGAAAACCAACTTTCGGGTTAGTAGCACAAGAGGGATTTCTGTCAGAGGTTCAAACGGCTGCCTTTGTAAAGCTGACAAGACCAGATTTAAATTCCAGGGGCAGAGGGGAGCTCTAATAGGGGGATTCACATGCAAGACCCCCTGCAAGAAGGTTTTCATAAGCGAATGGGTGGCCAAGGGTCTTTGAAACCATATTGATATAGCCGACACCTGCCCCTTTAAAGTACTAAGAGCCAACCCCTTGTCAACGCCAACCTGGAGGAATCGCAAGATCCTGTCAATAAAAAACTTTCGAGGATGCCATTTTTGAGACTCGCACCACTCCACATAGGTTCTCCAGATTCTGTAATAAATATTTCTGGAGACCGGTTTCCTAGCCTGAATCAACGTAGATATGACCTGATCTGAGAGGCCTCTGCCCTTAAGAATTAGGGATTCAGCCGCCAAGCCGTCAAATTTAGCTGCTGTGAAGCAGGATGGCAGATTGGGCCTTGAGACAGCAGATCTGGGCGCAGGGGGAGCGGCCACGGTGCCCCGACTGACATCTTCACGATGAGTGCGTACCAAGCCCTCCTGGGCCAGGCTGGGGCCACCAGGATCACAGGCCTGCGCTCCACCCGGATCCTCCGTAGAAGGCGGGGAATCATCTGCAGTGGAGGGAACGCATACAGAAGAGAAAACTGGTGCCAAGGGCAAACCAAGGCATCGGTCCCGTAGGCCGAGGGATCCCTGGCTCGGGATATGAATTTGTCCAACTTTTTGTTGGATCTCGTTGCCATAATGTCCACATCTGGGACTCCGAATCTTTGGCAAATCTCTTGGAATACCTGGGGGTGAAGAGACCATTCCCCCGGGAGCAACTGTTGACGACTCAAAAAATCAGCTTGAGAATGGTCTATCCCTGGGATGAACACCGCCGAGATGCAGGGTACATGGGCTTCGGCCCATGAGAAAATCAGGTTTACTTCTCTTTGGGCTGCTGGGCTCTTCGTGCCCCCCTGGTGGTTTATGTATGCCACCGCAGTGGCGTTGTCGGACTGTATCCTTACTGGCAGACCCTGAAGGGGGAGAGTCCAGGCGATCAGGGCCAGTCGAGCAGCTCTGATCTCCAAGATATTGATGGGAAGCAGTTTCTCTGCCCCCGACCACAGCCCTTGCTGGGTCTGTTCTTCTAGAACTGCCCCCCAACCTAACAGGCTGGCATCCGTGGATACTATCTTCCACGTGATGGGGCAAAAGGATTTCCCTTTTGACAAATTTTGAGAGACCAGCCACCAAGACAGGCTGCGCCGGACCTTCGGGGAGAGCACTAACGGACGATCTAACGACTGAATGGACTTGTTCCAAGCAGAGAGAATGGCTGCCTGAAGATATCTGGTATGGATCTGGGCGTAGGGCACAGCCTCGAAGGCGGCCACCATCTTCCCCAGCAGTCGCATACATAGGCGAATAGTCGGCCTCTTCTTGCCTAAGATCATTTGAACTGCTTGAGCTATTGATCTGATCTTTGCTTGAGGTAAAATTATCCTCTGGCAGTCTGTATCTAGCCGAAGGCCTAGATATTCCAACTGCCTTGTGGGTTTCAATACCGATTTTTCTAGATTTACAATCCATCCGAATTCCTCTAGATGCTGAACTGTGCGACCTACTGCCTGATTGAGGTTGGAGGCTGAGCTGTCGATAACCAGAAGATCGTCCAAGTATGCCAAGACTAAAATGCCTTCTGTCCTTAGGACGGCTAGCACCGGGGCTAACACCTTTGTGAATACCCGCGGAGCTGTTGCCAACCCGAAAGGGAGGGCTACGAACTGGTAATGGCGGTGATGTATCATAAACCGAAGAAACCTGTGATGTGCCGGGTAGATCGGCACGTGCAGATACGCATCTTTTATGTCTATAGATGCTAGAAAGTCGTCTTGATGTAGGCTGGCTGCCACCGAACGTATGGACTCCATACGAAAGGTCTGAATGTTTAGAAAGCGATTTAGGCGTTTGAGGTCCAAGATAGGCCTGACGTCGCCATTGGGCTTTGGTATTATGAAAAGGTTGGAGTAGAATCCCAGACCCCATTCCTGGGTTGGTACTTCGATTACTCCTTGGAGTAAGAGACGATCCAATGCTTTTGCAAGAGAGGCCCTCTTTAATGGGTCGCTTGGAAGACTTGACCCCTGAAAATGAGGAGGGAGGACTTCTCGAAACTCTAGCTTGTAGCCCGTGGTTACCACGGATCTTACCCAAGAGTCGGGAATTCTGGCCTTCCACACTTCGGAGAAGAACCGAAGCCTTCCCCCCACCCAAGAGAGTGGGGGCGCCCCTTCATGAATCTGACTTAAGGACTGGTTTAACCGGCTTGCGAGACCATGGCCTCTTGCCTGTCGTGGCTTGTCCTTGTGGGCGGCTATTAAATGCCGAACGCCCGGGAGGCCGTCGATACTGACGGGAAGTTGAAGGGGCCGAGCCTGCGAAGGCCTGTCGCTTAAATGCGGGCCCACGTGATCTTTTCTTGATGGGCAAGAAAGAACTTTTACCACCTGATATGGTCTGGATATATTTATCTAGGTCTTCACCGAATAGTCTCCCACCATGAAAGGGAAATCCTGCTAAAAGCTTTTTGCAGGGTGCCTCTGCTGACCAGTTTTTTAGCCACAAAAGGCGACGCATGTGAACCATCAGTAGAGATGAACGGGACGCCTGTTGAATGGAGTCCTTAATAGCATCTACTGCAAAGCAGAGAGCTCTTGGGAGGTCAGCCAATTCACAAGCTTGTTGAGCCGGTATGTCCTTTAATATCTGTTTAGTCTGATCCTTTAAAGCCTGACAAACGCCAATGGCTGCCACTGCTGGCTGAACCACGGCACCTACTGTGGTAAAAGAAGCCTTCAGTAGGGTCTCCAATTTTTTGTCGACTGGATCTTTAAACACCTGGACATTTTCCACCGGACAAGTCAGGGATTTATTTACGCAGGAAATGGCTGCGTCCACGGTAGGGAGTGCCCATTTCTTTGCAAAATCTTCTTCCATAGGATAGAGAATGGTAAACCTTTTAAGAGGGATAAAAATCCTATCAGGTCGAGCCCAATCCTGAAAAATCACGCTCTCCAGAAGGGGGTGAACCAGGAAAGACGCACCATTCAATGGTGCCTTCAAGGAACCTAAAGAGGATACCGCGGGGGCTAATTGTTCTGACACTGGAAGTTTAAAAGCAGTGCGAACCATATCCGTCAGAGACTGGATCCACAGACTCTCTGCTTGAGAAGCCGAAAAAATTTCATCTATAGTGGAATCTTCAATGTCTGACCCGTCAGGACTCAGGTCCGCTTGATCCCCCTGTGGGTCCAATTCCTCCGAAGAGAGGACCTCTGCATCTGAACACACCGTTTTAGGTGACGGGGATCTAGCCTGTTTGCCACCCGGCAAAGAGCGGGCAATTAAAGCAGTTAACCTTTTCTCTAGCCCACCCAGGGTGGATTCTAGCATTTCTTCCGTAACATAAATGGGAATGGGTTGATTGGGGGCCGCCTCTGCCCCTAGCACCCTCAATGGCTCCTGCACGATGCTGTTCGGTGGTCTATCTGGTGAGGGTGGGACCACTGGAGTCTGGCCCAAATCCTCTGACCCCGTTGGAGACCCCTTTACTTTTTTGGCACCTTTTGCAGCCTTAGCTGGTCCTGATCCCTTGGGAGCCATTGCACAACCTTGAGACACCCCTACAGCCAACACCCAACTGTTGTAGCTAGAAGTGAAACATTAATAAGGACAGGCTATGGTAAAATCTTTTCAAAATTTTCATACGCCTGAGAAGGCGGCAATACAGAGGAAAGTCCTGTGAGTATTGCCACACCAATGCCCGTTAGCTGGAGTCCAAGGTTGCACCGACTCAGATACTGCCAGATCTAAGGCTGAGTCCCTTTAAGCAAAAAAATATATATATATATATATTTTTTTCTCTGGTCAGTGTGGACTTTTAAGTCCAGACCTGAAGATCCACAAACCACCACTGGGTGTCACTGTTAGCCAGAACTGGCTCAGCTGCGCGCTCTATGTCCTCACTCTCCACTGCTCTCAGGAGGGAATGACCAGCCAGGAAATGCTTTTTTTTTTTTTTTTGCTTTATCTGAGACTGACGCTGCTGGCCCGCCCCCCCCCCCCCCCACGCTGAAACCAACATGGAGGAAGCAGAGAGCAGAGGAGAAGCCTGGACCAGCGCTAGAAACACAGACACCTGGTAAGCCACTAATCTTTGTAGTGCACACATAGAGGAAGCTGTCCCCCTAGGCTTCCTAGGAAACAGGAGTTTTGTCAGCACTTCCTCTCTATACACGTGGGGCTGCAGTATCATGCTAACAGGCAAATCTGGGGGGAGTAGCAAAATACATATCTTTTAAAAGCATATATATATCTACATGTTATCTGGGTAAACATTAGTACATCCCATCCTGCCTCAACAGACATAGTGGAGATAGTGGCTGATGCACAAGCATACCATTAGCCAACCCAGAACCCCCAGGGGGATACCTACTGTCGAACCAAGTCCCGCAGGTTCCCTCTTACCTGCTCCACGCCGCAGGGTATTGCAAAATGCAAGAGGCCCAGCCTTCCCCCATCTCCGTGGGTATTGTCTTGGACCTTCAGGGACCGGGGTCCTGTGTTAAGGAACCCACACCCCTGGACCTATATAGCATCCTGGCATCAGTAGCGTTTAGTTCTTGGAAGAGACTAAGGCACTGGAGCCCAGAATCCAGCCCTCCAAGGAGAGGCATTATAGGCAAAACCCCACTCCAGCAGGGCCCGGGTACCGTACTCCTTGGCTTTGAAGCACTTCGGACGGATCCGGCTAGCTATCCTGGGTCCCGAGACCTCCGAGGGACAGCTAGACGTGACCAACACCTAAGACACTGGCGAAAAAACTGAAGCACTCCCAGTGGGAGGGGGTTATATAGGGAGGAAACTTCCTGTGAAATTGATTACACCAGTGTCCACACCTGAAGGTACCCATATAACCCAAGTGTAATGGCTATGCGCTCTGTGTCCCGTGATGTACGATAAAGAAAAGTACGTTTTCTCCTTCACTGATGGGCACCAATGAGGCTGCACTGATGGGCACTGATAAGCACTGATGAGGTGGCACTGATGAGGTGGCACTGATAGGCGGCACTGATAGGGTTTACAACCACTTTAACCTACATTTTAGAACAGAATAGGAAAAGGATTGGACCTATCGGGATTTTACTGTTCTCTGTGGCTTTATTGGATATACCGTATTTATTCGAGTATAACGCGCAAAATTTTCTACCAAAAAAAGAAATCAAAGTTTGGGTGCGCGTTATAAACGAGGGCTGGGGTGGGGTGGCAGTGGCGGCCGGTCCATTGAGGGCCCAGGCGAATTGTGAGTTCGCACTGCGCCTTTTCCGGGCTGCAGCCGTTTACTGTACGCGAGGGCGAAGAAAAAAAAAACATCCCCACGTCGTGTACAGTGGGCGGCCCGAACTGGGGGTGAGAATTCTTATTATGCGCTGTATGGTCGCCGCTTCATTTCCTCGCCCACACGTTAGGGTAAGCATTGCTTTTGTACAATTCAGTGTTTTGCGTACCATAATTCAGTGTTCTTCATATTTTAATTGATATACTGGTACCCGTTAGATGGCAACTCAGGGTATCAAGAGAAAACGTTCTGCATATGACGCTTCATTCAAGCTCAAAGTTGTTGATCTTGCTGAAATTCACGGAAATCGAGCAGCTAGCCGAGAATTCACTGTACCAGAGACGAATGTTATACCAGTTTACGTTGTCAATAAATGATTTTTATCATGGCTGCACGTGTTCAACAACGTTTTTTTGTCAATTACAATGCTTGGTGTGAAACAAAATTTTATACCGATTTTTAATCGAAAATTAGGAGTGCGCGTTATACACGTGTGCGCGTTATACTCGAATAAATACGATATGTCTCTTCAGTCCCTGTCCCGATGATAGGAAGTAAAGGAAAATCTCCATTCAATACACAGACAGCAATACTTCAGTAAAAAAAATTTTTTTTTGCTTTTTTCGTTCTTCATTTAGGTTTAGGTCTATGCAGCTTTTTTTCTCTTTAAACGCACTGTATATAGCTGGTTGCTAAATAGGGTAGGGTGACCAGACATCCCCGGTTTCAGGGGACAGTCCCCGGATTGAGGGCACTGTCCCTGGACCAAGTCTGTCCCCTGTTTTGTCCCCGGATTGGATTTGAAAAGGTGCTGGGGCAATTTCAAAGACATTTAGTGCAGAATAAAAGAAAAATCTGAATTACACACCGCCACTCCACCGCTCCTACTGGCTTAGGGGAGGTGTATTTTTTTCAATTTTCTGTGCCCCTTTCTGATGATCATGTGCTGGTCGGAGTGGAGGGAATATTTATTCAGTTTCGGGCGAATGCCCATTCATCTCCGCTCGCAAGTTCTTCTGCCTTGGCCCAAGTCCGAGCCAGCCGCCTGCCTATCTCCTTGCCTTCTGTGATCGAGAGATCTTCCTCCACACCCCATCCAGTAGTAGCCGGGGCCCGGAGAGTAAGACTTGACAGGCTGTGAGGCGGCGGCGACGGGCAGAGAATCGCTCATTACTAGTACAAAAAAATATGTCCCCAGATTTCATTTAAAAAACCGGTCACCTTAAAATAGGGGGCCAGGAACCTGGCTGCCACTTTCTTAACATCCAATGAGTGATCAGTTGTCAGCTGAATGTGAAAATAAAAATTGCTGTAAAAACCTGATACCCATTCACATAGGAGGGGGAGGCGGGATCTAGGGGCCAGTCACCCTGCACAAGGAGAGAGATCAGCAGGGAAGGAAACTCTTAAAGCAGTGGTTCACCCTAAAACGACTCTGTCCCATAGCATCCAGCATACTGGCATCAGTGCCAGTATGCTGTTTTTTGTTTTTTTTTATCGCTGTACTTACTGTTAAATGAAGACTTTTCATTTCTGTCCACCGCGGGTGAATGGCGCGGCTATGTCACTTCACGCCGAAAATAGCCGATTTAGGACTCGGCTCTTTCCGGCTCTATACGGCGCCTGCGCACAGACCTAGGAGCTGACTGCATAGGCACCGTATATATATACGGCGCCGTATATACGGCGCCTGCGCAGTCAGCTCCTGACGTAGCCACGCCATTCACCCACCGTGGACAGAAATGAAAATTCTTCATTTAACAGTAAGTACAGCGATTAAAAAAAAACAAAAAAACAGCATACTGGCGCTGACGCCAGTATGCTGGATGCTATGGGACAGAGTCATTTTAGGGTGAACCTCCGTTTTAAGGTGTCAGCATACCGAGACATTTTGGACAATTTCATACTCTCAACTTTGTGGGAACAGTTTGGGGACGGCCCCTTCCTGTTCCAACATGACTGCACACCAAGGCAAGAGTTAAGCTACTCTAAGCACCTCAAGGCAAGCGCTTTATATAGAAAAATTCAAGAGACCCACCCCTAAGAAGGTGGAGAAAAGAAAATCAATACTAATTAATAATTAACCATTTTTTCAAGTTTTTTTCCCTGCCTTCTTAGGAGAGGGTTTTTTGAATGAGGATTTTTCTATTTAAATTGTTTGCCTTGGGGTGTTTAGAGTAGCTTAGCTCTGAGGAAGGGGGTGCGCCCCAAAACGCATTAGTGGTATACCCAGCGATGTGATGTGAATATGGCCTACTATTATTTGCCATCTTGTGAGTATCCAATTTTTATTGATCCTATTATAGAATAAATGTTTTTTGGTAATGCACTAGGTGCTTGCATCTTCCATTCTATTTTGTTTTTTATGACTGCGCACCAGTGCATAAAGCAAGGTCCATAAAGACATGGATGAGCGAGTTTGGGGTGGAGGAACTTAACTGGCCTGCACAGTCCTAACTTCAACCCGATAAAACACCTTTGGGATGAATTAGAGCACAGACTGCGAGACAGGCCTTCTCGTCCAACATCAGTGTCTGACCTCACAAATGCTCTTCTAGAAGAATGGTCAAACATTCCCATAGACACTCCTAAACCTTGTGGTCAGCCTTCCCAAAAGAGTTGAAGCTGGTATAGCTGCAAAGGGTGGGCCAACTCAATATTGAACCCTACGAACTAAGACTGGGATGCCAGTAGAGTTCTTGGGCCAGATTCAGGTACATTTTCGTATCTTTCCAGCGGCGTAGCGTATCTCATTTACACTATGCCGCCGTAACTGAGAGCGGAAGGGCCACTATTCAGAAAGAACTTGCGCTCTAAGTTACGGCGGCGTAGTGTAAATGGGCCGGCGTAACCGCGCATAATTCAAAATAGGCAGGTAAGGGGCGTGTTGTATTTTAATGACTCGTGACCCCACGTAAATGACGCGCCTAACGAACGGCGCATGCGCCGTCTGTGGACGTATGCCAGTGCGCATGCTCGAAATCACGTCGCAAATAGTTAATGCTTTCGACGTGAATGTAACTTACGCCCAGCCCTATTCGCGAACGACTTACGCAAATGACGTACACTACGGAAAATTCCACGCTGTCCCGACATCCATACTTAACATTGGCTATGCCTCCTATAGCAGGGGTAACTTTACGCCGGAAAAAGCCTTACGCAAACGACGTAAAAAAATGCGCCGGGCGCACGTACGTTTCTGAATCGGCGTATCTAGCTAATTACCATATTCGAAGCGTAAATCGACGGAAGCGCTACCTAGCGGCCAGCGTAAATATGCAACTTAGATACGACGGCGTAAGAGACTTACGTCGCTCGTATCTTAGCAAAATTCTGGCATATCTTGCTTTCTGAATACAGAAAAAAGATACGCCGGAGCATCTTAGAACTTACGCGGCGTATCGATAAATACGCCGACATAAGTTCTTTCTGACTCTGGCCCCTTGTGTGTGTGTGTGTGTGTGTAAAGGCAGGCGTCCCAATACTTTTGAGAGTATAGTATATATTCCTGCCCTAACATCAGATCTTCCAGAAAGCTGAAGGCACACATCATTTGGCAGTTGTGTAGGTAAGGTTTTATACGGCAAATTATATATTTGCCACGACGAGCCCCACTGCAAAGGTTAAATGATGGATCACTCCGTGATGCGGTTTTATGAACAGATGATAAGTTATGTGTCACATTATCCTTTTTTAATAGGAATGCCATCCTGGTATGAGTAATAAAGTATATATTTCATACAGTGTAGGTGGACATTAATTGGCTGGAAAGATAATGGTGATCTATTGATCTTTAATCAGCTGTTTCCACTATAATACATTGTTTAGCTCTTGGCCTGAAATGTCAGGCTTTGCTTACTATTGCCTGGCAGTGCCTTTGCCTTCATTTTATTCTGGTGTACGATGCTCGAGCCAACAGCAGCGGATGCTAAAATGAGCCACATGGTTCTATACGGTTCGGCAAGCCTAAAATTATCTCTCCCACTGTGTTAGATTGCAACTGTCATCTATAGAACATTTAGGTTGCTACCTCCAGCCCTCCTCCATATCAACACTTTTTGACCCATTAGCACCAGCCATATCTTAAATGAGTCTTTGGGTCAACTGCTGCCCTGGTGGCATTGTAGTATAGCGGGACCAGGTGTAGTATAGCATTTAATCCCTTGCTACTTGGCCTTGGCCAATCCGTGTGGCACGCCATGGTTTATTTGCATGGGCTGCCTAGGTTTCTTGTGCCTGCCATGATGAAACACCAAGAAATTGCTTCTCCTGGACACCATGAGTGAGGCCCAGCTTGGCCCAACCGGTCCTCTGTCAAGCTCTATCAAATTTGCAGACTATGGTTTCCTCTCATCCCTGAGCACAAGCCCATACCCATGATTAGTCCCCTACTGTTACAGAAGGATAAGAGTCCAAAAGGTTTTGGCTATAGTTCTACTTTAAAAGAAGTGGAGAGAGAGACCTGCACCCATGAAGAAGGTAGGAGAGTGTCCTGACATTACTTAAGCTGAGCAATGCTACAATTCATAACTTCCTAATTCGGCAGAAGTCCCATGTGTTGGTTGGATTTCTAACCGACAACCTGAGGCAGCTCCCTCATTTTGTATAATCTGAGTTGCCAATGGGCAGGTGTCGGGAGGCCCAGGTGGAAAAAAAAATCTTAAAGGGTCTACACCCTGTTACACCACTGCCAAAAAATGCTCTGTCCATCAAAATGCCTTTTTCTTTACTCAAATCTACTCCTACTGAAGTCACTCCAGAGGGACAGCCATAGCCTTCCAGCATCAGGTTCAAGGCTTGGTGGACTAGGACCCACCACTGTTCTGTGGACTATAGGACTGTAGTGTAGTAGGGACGTATTTGAAAAGGACTACCCAGGAGAGATTGTCATCAGATGTCATCCAGTGTAAGGATGAAATGATTACTAGTGCATGATAAAGAGGAAATATTTCCTGTAACTCACAGTAATGCCAAAGTAAATGGTTGCAACAGTGTCAACTGAGCAACTAAGAGTATACAAACAGAATGAGGTCTCACTAAACTATTGTAGCACTGTCCATGTAGGGCTTGCTGAATGTTGACTTCATAGGCCCGCTGTGCTTACCAGCAGCTGGTTGCTAATAGTTCCCCCTTAGTTGCTGAGGGTTCCCAGTTGGTTGCTGAGGGTTTCCAACGGGTTGCTAGGGGTTCCTGCTTGGTTGCTAGGAGTTCCGACTTGGCCCACCCTTACTCCCACGTGCTCATTGCTCAATAACCAGTCCTGGGTATTTGTATTTTATTTGGAACTTGGATGGGAGAAGGGATGAGTGGGATACTCTAACTGGAACTATTTACAAAGGATAAGGAAAACTCACTTGACCTCACTGGATTATTAGCAGAAGTAGTCACACTGCTTTAACCATCCTGCCATATGTACGGAGGATTAAAATTCTTCTTGCTCTCACTAGCAGAAGACTTGATGCACTACATTATCTTCAGGACAATCTCTAGCATTCCCTTTACTAACACCCGTCCACTGACTCTTCTAGCTTAAGGGGGTGGCCCTCACACAACAGGCCCCAAAGACACAGATCTGTACCCACAGTAGGCAGAATCAGTTCCTTCCTGGTGTCTCCCTTCCAGTCAGCTCTGCAGGACCTCTGGTTTCAGCTTCACTCTCTCTCTAGCCCCCTGGGGTCGACCACCCAGGGCCGCACGGTTTTCTCCGCAGAGCTGAGGGCAGACGCCCCCTTCCTCCTGAACTCTGTTCCTCTTAGCACATGTACTCTGGCCTTATATACAGTATTCCACAATGCAATGCAGCACTTTCTCCCTGCCAATTGCCAGGGCTGTAACAAAACCTTGTCACGTCCCCTCCCACTGTCCAATATGCCTCCATATTGGACCAGTGGGGGGGACAGTCAGAACAGGCTGAGCTGTACAATAGGCAGACCTGACCAATAGATCCTGCTCCCTGGTAGGCAGAGAGCACTCTTAAGTTCTGCCTGACCATCTTTCCGGTAAGCAGAAATATCAAAAACTATTCTCTCTTCTAGCACCTTCCTAGGAGGGTGCTACACTATCATTTGGCTGTTTTCTAGGAAATGACCCTGTATACGGTACTGGGTGTGCAATTCAAAGAATTAACTTAGGCCGCGTACACACGATCAGTCCATCCGATGAGAACGGTCCGAAGGACCGTTTTAATAGGTTAACCCAGTGGTTCTCAACCTGGGGGTCGGGACCCCCTTGGGGGTCAAATGAGGATTTGCCAGGGGTCACTTAAACCTGGGCTGTTCATGAAGCCCACGGCCGCCCACTCAGCCTCTTCACAGCCGCCCATTCAGTTCACGGCATAGCTGGGGGGCAGAGACTAGAGGTCATCTGACTGGTGAGGAATGTGAAGTCGAAGGGGCTGGCGGAGACCTTATCTGCTGATTTCAGCATAGGTGTCACTGCTACGAGACACCACAAAGTCGGAGACACAGTGACTAACACTACCTGTGATTAGAGTTGCCTTTAAAAGTCCCCACTGCAGTTCTCAGATCAGAAGATGACCTTGATCAAGAGCACCTAAGTTGGCTGATCCCAACTCCCCACCAGCACTGCCACTAATCCCAACTCCCCGCCAGCACTGCCACTGATCCCACCCCCACCAGCACTGCCACTGATCCCAACTCCCCGCCAACTCCCCGCCAGCACTGCCACTGATCCCATACTGCCCACCAGGGAGTAAGAAAAGGAATAAAAATGGAGAATACATGGAAGGGAGAGGAAAAGAGGGAGAGGAACAAAAAAAAAAAAAAACAGGGAGAGAAAGAATAAGAGAAAGAACAAGAAAGGCTAGAGAGGGATGGTGAAAACAAACAAGAAATGAGGATAGAGAGAGATAAAAGGGAAATAAAGGAGAAAAAAAGAAAGAGTGGTAGATCCTAAAATGTACTTTAAGGGGTCTTAATATAGTATGAGTGGAAGGCACTTAGGGAGCGCTAAATGTCCGTGGTTAGGGGCGCAAATAACTTGTGCCGACAACCCACGATAGGAAAATAACTTTACCATTAGGGGTCCCCACAACTTGGGAAATTTTATCAAGGGGTCACGGAACTAGATAGGTTGAGAACCACTGGGTTAAAACGATCGTATAAAAAACACGGTGACGTAAAACACGACGTGCTGAAAAAAATTCAGTTCAATGCTTCCAAGCATGCGTCGACTTGATTCTGAGCATGCGTGGATTTTTAACCGATAGTCGTGCCTACTAACGATCGGTTTTGACCTATCGGTTAGGTGTCCATCGGTTAAATTTTAAAGCAAGTTCTCTTTTCTTTGACTGAAGGATAACTGACTGATGGGGCCCACACACGATCGGTTTGGACTGAACAGGGCAGGACTTAGGGTGGTGGGGGCCCCTGGGCTTGAGTGTTGAAGGGGCCCCCTGGAGCGAGGGGGGATCATAGTTGTTGAGCGCGGGGGGGCGCATTCATTAAAGTTGTTGAGCGGGGGGGGGGGGGTGGCGAATTGAAGTTGTTGAGCTGGGGTGCGCATTAAAGTTGTTGAGCGGGGGGGGGGGGGGGGGGGGTGACTCATCTGTGCACGAAATAAAAATTCTGGGCCCTTTAATAAAAAAAGAAAAAAGAAACCTCTGGGCCCTTTAATAAAAAAAATAAACATTTATAAAAAATATAAAGAAAATGTAAATATTTTTATAAAAAAAAAGGGGGGTTGCCATCCAGGGGCCCTGGAGACCTCTGGGGCCTTTAATAATAATATATATATATATATATATATATATATATTATATATATATATTAGAGCTGCACGATTAATCGTCAAGAATCGTTATCGCGATCTTTTTCCCGTTGCGATTCTTGATACAGGGTTTCACAATCTTTCACATGAAAATAATTTTCTCTCTGCACTTTGGTATGCAAAGAATTTCCTGTCTGCTCTCAGCCAAAAGTCAGTCTGGGCAATCTGCCAAGTTTTGGAAACATTCTTTATCAGTGGAAAGTTAAGTCTAAACATTGTATCTCTTCAAAGGAATAAACTTCTTCTGTATGTAAATTAGGAATTTTTAACCACTTAAACATCAAACCTTTTTCTGACAGCTCTTTTCAAGATAAAATCATTATTTTTTTTTTGCTAGAAAATTACTTAGAATCCCCAAAGATTATATAATTTTTTAGTAAAGACCTTGGCCTAGAGAATAAAATGCCGGTTGTTGCAATATTTTATGTTGCACTGTATTTGCGCAGCAGTCTTTTTAAATGCATTTTTTTGGAAAAAAATTAATTCAATGAATTAAAAAAAAAAAATAGGCAGTAAAGTTAGCCCATTTTTATTTTTTTATATATATATAAAAACATATTTTTTTTTATATAAAAAAAAAAAAAAAAATGGGGGTTGCTGTCCGGGGACTGGACCTCCAGACCCTTAAAAAAAAATAAAAAAATATAAACATTTATAAAAAATACATAAAAAAGGGAGGTTGCCATCCGGGGGGTCTGGGGACCTCTGGGCCTTTTAATAAATAAATAAATAAATAAATAAATAAATACACACACACACACATATATATATATATATAAAGAAAATGTAAATTGTTTTATAAGGGGGGGGGGGGGGGTTGCCATCCAGGGGCCCTGGAGACCTCTGGGCCCTTTAATAATAATAATAATGATAATTTATATATATTGTGGGAGAATTAGCTCGTGGGGATCACTTTTCTGAAACACAGTCTGTAAACAGGCACTTTCTTTTTAAGTCTGGCAGCTGCCAGGTTTATTTTACAAAAGGTTTGCAGGTAAAAACAAACAAAACAGTAAACTTAAATCCTTGCCGTCCGGCGCTAAACTAAACATCAGGGTCTCCTATCTATACAGTGTGGGGCTGGTCCCCACCACCCACCAAATAAACAACAACGCAAACCTTTTTCTTGCAATGTCTAAAGAGCGCTCCTCACACTCAGGTTCCCTCCTCAGTGTCCCAAAACCAGAGAGCTCCCTTCTGATCTCTTCCTGGTTGTTTTTAAGGTCCACCTGACATTGAACTCCAGTGTACCCAAATATCCGGACCGGAACACCAGAGGCCGTAAAACCCGGCCCGGATTCCGGTTCATATTCTCAAAATAGAACGTATGCGCGGTGAAATATATCTATGGTCAAGTATCTCACCTCGCATACCGTCACAATATATATATATATATATATACAGTGCTTTAAGTGGACCAAAAGAGGTGCCGGTACTCTATTAGGCGCCGGTTCCCCCCCCCCCCGGGGGGCAGAACGTTTTTTTTCGCCCCCCCCCCCCCCGGCTCTAACGCATGAACACATATGCCCAATTACAGGGCGCCATGCCATCAAATGCAGCCACTGTGTCATCAATTGTCACCACTGTGCCATGCCAACAAACGCAACCACTGTGCCATGCCTTTAAATGCAGTCACTGTACCATGCCAATTGTCACCACTGTGCCACCAATTGTCACCACTGTGTCACCAATTGTCACTGTCCAGACATCTATCCACCTCAGAGCCTGTCATTTTAGTAAGACTGCTGGGACTTGTAGTTCTCAATCTTCTCCTGGGGCTCATGGAGATTGGAGAACTACAAGTCCCAGCAGGTTATACATACAATAAGGCTCTGAGGTGGATGGGTGCTGATGGCGGACACTCTGATGTAAGGAGGTGCTGATGGGGGACACTCTGATGTAAGGAGGTGCTGATGGGGACACTCTGATGTAAGGAGGTGCTGATGGCAGACACTCTGATGTAAGGAGGTGCTGATGGCGGACACTCTGATGTAAGGAGGTGCTGATGGGGACACTCTGATGTAAGGAGGTGCTGATGGCGGACACTCTGATGTAAGGAGGTGCTGATGGGGGACACTCTGATGTAAGGAGGTGCTGATGGGGGACACTCTGATGTAAGGAGGTGCTGATGGGGGACACTCTGATGTAAGGAGGTGCTGATGGGGACACTCTGGTGTAAGGAGGTGCTGATGGCGGACACTCTGATGTAAGGAGGTGCTGATGGGGGACACTCTGATGTAAGGAGGTGCTGATGGGGACACTCTGATGTAAGGAGGTGCTGATGGCGGACACTCTGATGTAAGGAGGTGCTGATGGGGGACACTCTGATGTAAGGAGGTGCTGATGGGGACACTCTGATGTAAGGAGGTGCTGATGGCAGACACTCTGATGTAAGGAGGTGCTGATGGCGGACACTCTGATCATCAGAGTGTCCGCCATCAGCACCTCCTTACATCAGAGTGTCCGCCATCAGCACCTCCTTACATCAGAGTGTCCGCCATCAGCACCTCCTTACATCAGAGTGTCCGCCATCAGCACCTCCTTACATCAGAGTGTCCCCCATCAGCACCTCCTTACATCAGAGTGTCCCCCATCAGCACCTCCTTACATCAGAGTGTCCGCCATCAGCACCTCCTTACATCAGAGTGTCCCCATCAGCACCTCCTTACATCAGAGTGTCCCCATCAGCACCTCCTTACATCAGAGTGTCCCCATCAGCACCTCCTTACATCAGAGTGTCCCCATCAGCACCTCCTTACATCAGAGTGTCCCCATCAGCACCTCCTTACATCAGAGTGTCCCCATCAGCACCTCCTTACATCAGAGTGTCCGCCATCAGCACCTCCTTACATCAGTCAGAGTGTCCCCATCAGCACCTCCTTACATCAGTGTCCCCATCAGCACCTCCTTACATCAGAGTGTCCGCCATCAGCACCTCCTTACATCAGAGTGTCCCCCATCAGCACCTCCTTACATCAGTGTCCCCATCAGCACCTCCTTACATCAGAGTGTCCCCATCAGCACCTCCTTACATCAGAGTGTCCCCCATCAGCACCTCCTTACATCAGACCAGAGTGTGTGTCCCCATCAGCAGCCCTCTTCCCTGTCTTCCCTCTCCTCCCCCTCACACGTGTACAGTGTAGTGTGTACTCATTGCAGTAGTACTCACAGTTCTGAAGGCAGTTCTGATTCTGAAGGCAGTTCTTCCTCTCCTCTCTCCACGGTAACAGTTCTGGCGCGCGCGCTGATACATGTCCCGCCCCCCTCCTCTAGTCCAGCTTGTGTGACAGACAGCACACTGGCTCTATCACACGAGCTAGGAGGAGGAGGAGGGCGGGACATGTATCACAGCGCGGCGTGCCCTTTTTTTTCCATGGCCGCGGGCTGCCGCTCCCCTGAAAGTGCCGCCTGGTGCTGCGTTCCGGTACGGGAAACGCACGTACTGGGGGCACTGAGAGGTGCTGGTACTCTCCAGGGCCATTTTTGGAAGTGGCGGTACTGAGTACCGCCGCGTTCCGGCCCAGTTAAAGCACTGTATATATATATATATATAAAAAAATATTTTTTTATAAAAAAAGGAAGGGTTGCTGTCCGGGGCCCTAGGGACCTCCGGACCCCTTAAAAAAAAAATTTTTTTTTTTTTTTTTTTTTAGAGGGGCCCCCAATTGGGCGGGGCCCATGGGCTTTAGCCCAGTCAAGCCCAATGGTAAGTCCGGCCCTGGGACTGAAGGTCCGTTTTCATCCTTTTTGACCGAGCCCCCCTTTCCACATGTCACTTACTAGTGAGGCAGAACCGCATCTTGGCCTGCCCCCTCTGAAAGTACATACTAGTAGAGTGCATTGGTTGGTGATCCCAAGGGGTTCTGCCACAAATCAACATTGTGGCGGATGTATACTGCCCAATGTTGTCTCCAGTGTTGTTCTCAATGCGCATTGACAGTCAATACTCAGCACGCATTCATACCCGATGCCTCCTCTGAATTTCTGGCTCCTGTGAACTCAGATGAAGGCACCGGGAGTAGTGCAGAGAGCGGGAGGTGAAGAAGGAGGGGAATTCCAATGCCATCGCTGATTACAGACTGTGGGAGGGAGCAAGGAGCTTGAGCGGATCCGAGATCCAACAATGAGTCTGTGTAAGACAGCAGTCTGATGCAGAGTGCTGTAGGGGGTTGGGCAGACAAGGTCAGAGAGCTAGAGAATTGTGTGCATAAGGCAGGAGTGTGATTCAGGAGAGGAGGCAGAGAGCTGGAAAATTTGTGTAAAAGGGATGTCAAATTCATGTTAGTGGCCTGCGGAATTAAAAATTGTGAGGTCCGAAAGGTTGGCAACCATCGCTTTAGGGGGTGTATTTATAAAAAATATTGGGGAACCTGCATGTACATTTGTACTGTGTGAGCAGGGGTAAATTTAATGTTATACGGATATCTCCTTTTTAGGTCAATTGTTTTTCATTCACACAGAGTGGAGTGGATCCGGAAAATAACACATTATGGCCACTAGGTGAAGATGACGATCATATGAAATACTTATTTAATATGATTGACAGCTCCATCTATTGGCCACAATGTGGTATTTTTTGAATAATTGTATATGCAGTTACACAGGATGAATAGCTCTGCTGATTTTGAATAAATACACTTATGGTAGACTACTGATGAGCCAGTACACCACTGCTCCTGAATTAAAAGTCATCATTTACATGTAAACGGTTTCTGTTTGCACTACATGGAGGAGGAGAAGGTGTTACAGGGGTTTGGCTATCAGCATTTTCACTGATTGACAAGCTTGTCAATCAGCACCTGGCCACACCTAGCCCCACCCACTGCTTTCTGGATTGGCTGAATCCCTCCCATTGTGCTAAATCCCTCCCACTGTTACTGAATCCCTCCCACTGTGAGCTGCAGTGTCTGGGAGCAGAAGTGTGTGAGACACAGATGAGGAAGGATTTGGCTTAGTCAGGGAAGGTAAAGGAAGTATTTTAGTTACTTTATGAGGCTTGTGCATCACACATAACTAAAATGAATACTTGTTTAGACTGTCAAATAGGAGTCTTTAGTTGTACTTTAAAGTGCAAGTTCACCCTTACAGAAAATCTGTAAGGTGAACTTACACTGGACCCCCTCCCCTGAGGCCAGCGATCACCCGTTGGGGGACATCGGGTCGCCATTTGACAGGTCCGAGGATCTACAATCAAAGCGGCTTAATCTCCTAAAAGTACCTCATAAAGGTATGTTTAGGAGGCATTCTAATTGGTCAGCGCCGACCAATCATAACCCACCTAGCTTGTCCTGTCAGCGGGGGAGAAGAAGAGAGATTTAAATTCCCCAGACCAGTGAAGCTGTGAACCGATGTCTCCTAGTGGGTGATTACTGGGAGGGGTGGGGTCCAGCAGTGGTGGCCCATCCATATGGGACGTAGGGGTGCCGCCCCCCCAATCAACATGTAGGGCACCGGATGCATGGATTCCAATCAAGTTTTTTTTCTTTAGAAGCCCATCATTAGAGCCTGAGGCTCTAGTTGGCTTCAACAAAGGGTGGAGACAAAAAAGTAGTACTGCGCCCTGAGTCCACCCAGTTGTGTGACAATAGCAAATTAATATTCAATATTGTCTTCCTGATTCTCCTCCTAGCCAATCAAGAAGCCGGCCTTGAGGCCCAATTGGCCAGGGAGTCTTGGGACTCGCTGCCCAATTATGTCTCAGTTAGGACACACTTCCTGTTCATGCGGGAGGAGAAGCAATGGCCCGGATCTTTCTTCCCCCTGCCTCCTAAGGTCAGTCCGTCTAATAGACATGTTGTCATGGACAGTCTGACCCGCTGGCGGGCACATCGGCGCGCACGGGCGCGCGCATGCGCGGTAGCGGCGCGCGCATTCGCGGCACCATAGCGTGCACGGGAGCGCGCACTAGCGGTGTCGGCACGCGTGCACGTGGGGACGCCGTTTTGGCGCCAAATCTGGCTTTAAAAGGATCCTGATTCCTGTGCTTCTTGCTGTCCTGTCTACAGCGTTTCTGTGAGCTACCCGCATCTGTGAACCTGATTGAACCTGATCCTGACCACCCGGCTTGTACCTGTTAACCTGTTTGCTGCCCGCCCTGACCTCGGCTTGTCTGACTACCCCTTTGGCTTAATCCTCTGTACTTCTGCTGCCCGCCTGCTGATCGACCCGGACTGGACCTGACCCCGCCTGTACCAACTCTACCTTCTACTGAACCCCTAGTCTGCCAGAGGGCTTACCTGCAGAGACTTGTTAAAGTCGGTACTACGGGACACCTCCCCCGCTTCTGCTGTACTCCTGCCTCCAGCTGCTCGACAGTGAGCTTGGATCTTCAGCCTGCACCAGTCTGTAACGTGACTCCGGGAACTACTGACTCAGCTCACGGGCCCAGCACTCGCCAGTACCAGGCGCTTGTGCGACTCTGTAGTCCCGATCCTCCTGTCTGCACTATCAGGGGTCCCGGGACCAGAGAAGCAAGGGCTGCCGCTCCCTGCACGCCGGGCTCGTACCACCAGGTACGTGACACATGTGCAATTCCCTTTGTACCGAATCAATTTTTTAACAAATTTCGACAAAGTCATTAATTCGGAAACATCCGAAATAACAAAAATCTGTTTAACAAATTTTACGAATAATTGTAACTTCGAAAACCCGAAAATTAGAAAAGCCGAAATAACTAATAATAGCTTAACTATTACTAACTATTAACTGCTTGCCGACCAGTCGCCGTCATTCTACGGTGGCAGGTCGGCTCTCCTGGGCGTACAGAGCGAGGACCGGGAGCTATGTGTCTAAACACACAGCTCCCGGTCCTGTCAGCGGGGGAAACACTGATCTTCTGTTCAGGCCCGGACTGGGACAAAAGATAGGCCCAGGCATTTTAGACTGAGCAGCCCGGGGGGGGGGGGGGGGGGCGCTGCGGGGGTTAATGATGGGATGTGGAGTGAGATAAAGATAGATAGATAGACAGACAGAGATATAGATAGATAGACAGACATAGATATAGATAGATAGACAGACAGAGATATAGATAGACAGAGATATAGACAGACAGACAGACAGACAGAAGGAAGGGAAGGGAGGAAAATAGATATAGATAGATAGATAGAAAAAAAGGGAAGGAAGATAGCTATAGATAGAAAGAAAGGAAGATAGATAGATAGATAGATAGATAGATAGATAGATAGATAGATAGATAGATAGATAGATAGATAGATAGATAGAAAGAAGGGAAGGAAGGAATATAGATAAAGAAAGAAAGAAAGAAGGGAAGGAAGGAATATAGATAAAGAAGGGAAGGAAGGAATATAGAGAAAGAAAGAAAGAAAGAAAGAAAGAAAGAAAGAAAGAAAGAAAGAAAGAAAGAAAGAAAGAAGGGAAGGAAGGTAGGAAGATAAAGAAAGATAGATAAAGATAGAAAGAAAGGGAAGGTAGGAAGATAGATAGATGTATATATAGACGGACAGATAGATAGATAGATAGATAGATAGATAGATAGATAGATAGATAGATAGATAAAGATAGAAAGAAGGGAAGGAAAGAAAATATATATAGTGTGAGGGATTAGCTCGGTAGCGGGTGTGTGTGACCCCCTGGATGGGTTCACTACACACTGAACTGTACAAAAAGGCAGTAGAGGATAGTTGAAAACAAATGATATGGTTTATTTTTCCATATTGCTGGATACACGTGCAAGCATCAAAACAGCATAACCAAAACAAAACATAAAATAAACCCATGCCACTTGGGGCGTCTACCTTCCCAACACAGGAACCTACCTATGGAGTCTGGCACAGCCTACTGCTGGGCAGACACTGCTGGTCCTACAGCAGAAAACAAAAAAAGTCTCTTTGATATTTCTCACACAGAAATATCCATCAGCACCTCACCTCTTCAGTAGGGTTTGTGACTGCTCCTTCACTCACACAGCCTCAGGATGCAGCAATCAGTCGTCATCCTTAGGCTATCTTTATAGGGGCTTTAATTGCTTCATTTTGAACAGCTGAAGGCTTCCAACGCCCCAAACATGTGAATTTCACAGGAATGTGATCGTCTGTTCCCTTCAGCTGTGGACGTTCTCCTGCTCTCCAGGATTGAGTCTGAAAGAGTGACTCCTCCCCAGGGCTAGAAATGAGCTCCTGTAGTAATCGGCGTGCACTCCTAGTAGTAGGACGTACGGCTCCAGGAGCCAGACAGGCAGGGTTTTCCTCCCCTCACCTCTGCTGTCAGACCCTGCTCTGGCTCACGATCCTCCCCCCCTGGCTCTCCCCTCCATCCAGGAATCACCGGAGCCCAAGGTAAGCCCCTGACACAGGGCACTAGGCATTTTCTTCCGCCCCCCTTGTCCTTTTCAGGACAAGACGCAGCAGCGGCCCCCGTGCTTCGCACCCCCTATTCTACACCATCATTCCCCACATAATCCCCCACATAAGAAATCTGTCCACCATCTCTCCCCGCAATTTCCGCGGCCTCTGGGCGATTTTTTTTCTTAAACGCGCCAGTCTGGTCACAATCGCGGCAGCCGCGAACTAGGAAAGGCCGCGGCTTCACCCGCGGCCTACCGGCGCACCGCTCCACACCCCTTGCAATCACTGTTTAATCACCCTAAGTTGCCCAGCAAACCCCCCCTACCCCATAAGAGTACCTGCTCTCCCCGATTATCGTCCCAGTCTTTCCACAGCAGCACTGACCCATTTAGGATCACAGCCCCCTTCCTGGACCTTGCTGCAGCATAGGCAGCCATCTTGCTACACCCAGCCCCATTCTCCCCCGTTCCAAAACCATCAGTACTTGATCCAGGGTTTGTCCGATCGCCTCTCAAGGGGTCAGGAAGGAATTTTTTGGCCTTAATGCAGTATATTGGCGTAGCACTGCCAGGGTTTTTTTTTGCCTTCCTCTGGACCAAGTCAATGAGAGAGGATTCACCGAATCCTTGAATCACCACCTCCCCCCACCTCCCCGGGGTTTTGCGACCATGGTTAATCGGCAATATTCCGCGGAAACCATTTGGGATCTGAGGCGATTTGTCGCAACCTTACCTGCCGCCACCAAAAAAGCCCTAAGAAGTCTGCGACTTTTGAGAAACGATCGAAGATGGACTATCACAAATCGCAGCCATGTATCCCAGCCTAAGCACATATCATGTGCTTTGATCAACACAAGATCGGCAGTAAAACACCGATTGGAAATCCATGATTTCATATTGCAATACGATTTAGATTGCCTCTTTATTACAGAGAGCTGGTTGACAGCCGACTGTAACACCATTCTTGGAGAACTGGTGCCAGAAAATTACCGTATCATAATGGAAAACAGGATAGGACAAAGAGGCGGAGGCCTGGCAGTGATCCACAAGACCCATCTTGCAATCACTAAACCGGTCCTTCAAAACCCTCTTCCATTCATGGAAACACTTACGCTGCAACTACAAACAAACTCCCGGGAGACCGTCCAGATTCTACTCTGCTACAGGCCACCTGGGCCAAAATCGCAGCTGTTACTATCATTGACGGACTTTATCTCCACCTATACCCTTAACAGCAAACACCTTTTGCTGCTCGGGGATTTCAACCTCTGGGCCAACTCCCCACAAGACCCAGTTGCCGACGCTTGCATCGACCACCTGGAAGGATTAGGGCTACAACAACTAGTATGTGGGCCCACACATGCTTCAGGTCACACGCTCGATCTTATTTTCAGACAAGCGCTGGAAATAAAAATCCTGGAAAATGAACCATTGCCATGGACAGATCACCATGCAATTAAATTCATTATTTCCGACTTCCCCCCCTTAACAAAAACATCAAATCCAGTGACTACACACTGGACCAGATGTCAGAAGAAGCTCCGCTCGGAACACTTCAAAGCCACACTAAGGAAAAAAATAAAAACAATTCAGCCACATCAAAACGGCTGAAGAAACACTGGCTGCCATAAACACAGCACTATTACAGTCAGCTGACTTAATAGCGCCGAATCGTAAAACCCACATCCGGAAAAATAACGCAGGCTGGTTTAACAACCAACTGTCGTCACTGAAACAAGAGCGTAGAAGGGCGGAAGCCGCCTGGAAAAGAAGCTCTTCAGATGAGAACCTCACCATCTACAAGGCAACAACTAGAAAATACCACAAAGAGATTTTCAAGGCCAAGAAAAACTATTTTTCTGAGGCTATTAATAGTGCCCTAAATCGCCCCCGCAAACTCTTCAATTTGGTCACTCAGACCATAAATCCGGGATGTCTTGAAGCCCCCAATTCGGATTCACAAGAATTTTGCAATGAGTTATCGGATTACTTCATTAATAAAATTGAGGGCATCCGGCAAAGCATTCCGCAAAACAATTCCCCACCTACCCCTCCCAGCAATGATTTACACCACACTCGAAGCAACTCACCACAACCAGGTGAGTTTACACTGGAACCCATCTCTATCCAAGCCACTAAAAATATCATCGGCGCTCTGCGTGACAGCACTGCGCCAAATGATATCATCCCCACTAAACTGCTGAAGGAATGCGCCGACATCCTGGCACCTCCTATCACGCAGCTGATTAACCAATCCTTCAGGGAAGGCATAGTGCCCTCCCAGCTAAAGGAGGGCATAATTCGACCCATCCTGAAGAAACCCTCCCTGGATCCCAAGGATCCACTCCACCATCGTCCCATAACAGGCCTAAATGCACTCTGCAAGGTAATGGAAAAAGTAGTGGTACAACAGTTGCAACAGCATCTAGATACCCACAATCTACTTGACCCATTTCAATCAGGTTTCCGACTCAGACACGGGACGGAAACAGCATTGCTCACGATATGGGACGACGTTCTCGAGGCCGCAGACGAGGGAGAATCTTGTCTTCTGGTTCTATTGGACCTAAGCGCCGCCTTCGACACAGTAGACCATAAGCTTCTATTGACCCGGCTAGCCGAAGTAGCCAAAGTCGCAGAAGGCGATCAATATTGGTTCTCCTCTTTTTTGGAAAACCGATCGCAAATAGTAAAGTTAGGACCCTTCATTTCTGAAAGACGCACGGTGTCTTGTGGAGTCCCTCAGGGGTCCCCACTGTCACCGGTGTTATTCAACATCTATCTTCGTCCTCTTTTTGAAATCATTAGCAGTCAGAAACTGCTTTATCATTCATATGCTGATGATACACAACTGTATTTCCGCATTTGCAATAAGAAGGATCACCACCTCAATCTAGAGACATGCCTCTCTTTGATAGAGGACTGGATGACAAAGAGTTATCTTAAACTCAATGGAGCGAAAACAGAACTTCTTCTGTTTCACACTAAGCGTAGGAATCAACCGGCAACAACCTGGACCCCCCGCCCATTCTGGGAAAAATCATCACCCCTAGTGCCAAAGTCAAAAGTTTTGGGGTCATCTTCGACTCCTACATGACAATGGACGCACAAATAGGGTCAGTAGTCAGTGGATCTCACCATCTGCTGCGCCTACTACGCAGACTTATTCCTTTTATTCCCAATGTAGACATAGCGGTCGTAGTGGGAGCAATTGTTAACTCCAGATTGGACTATGCAAATGCCCTTTACCTCGGACTCCCCAAGTACCAAATCGCTCGTCTTCAAGTCATTCAAAACACGCCCGCCAGACTTGTGACTGGGAAAAAACCCTGGGAATCAATCTCACCTTCACTGAGATCCCTTCACTGGTTACCAGTAAAAGACAGAATCACTTTTAAAGCACTCTGTCTAACGCATAGATGTATCCATGGGAATGCTCCCCATTATCTATGCGAAAAAATAAAATCATGTTCTGCGATCCACCAATCAAAATCTACTCCAGATACCGAAAGCCAACTACAAGTCCAAGGGAGATAGAAGATTTGGGGTCCAAGGTCCCAGACTATGGAACACTTTACCAACCAGCATTCGGTTGGAGGAGAACCACCTAGCATTCAGGAGAAAGATCAAGACTCATCTCTTTTGATTCCAAAGGAGACAGGAACAACAAGCGCCCAGAGGCGATTCAGTTCGCATGTGCCGCGCTATATAAGTTTTTCATTCATTCATTCAAACCTCTCTGGCCATCTCTCTGGCCATCTCTGCAGCAGAAATATATCTCCCGTCTGTGACAACACACACAGATTTACCTGACTCCTGTCACAATAGATAGAAAGGAAGGAAGAAAGAAAGAAAGAAAGAAAGAAAGAAAGAAAGAAAGAAAGAAAGAAAGAAAGAAAGAAAGAAAGAAAGAAAGAAAGAGATAGATAGATATATAGAAAAAAGGGAAGGAAGATAGATAAAGATAGAAAGAAAGAAGGGAAGGAAAGAAGATAGATAAAGATAGAAAGAAAGAAAGAAGGGAAGAAAGATAGATAGAAAGGAAGGAAGATAGATAAAGATAGAATAAAAGAACACAGACAGGAGGAGAGGACGAGAGGAGGGGGAGGAATAGAGCAGCTCCTCTCCTCTAAGTGGGAAGCAAGGGGAGGGGGAGAAATGTTAGAGCTGTCTGTGATACGCACAGCTCATCTCTCTTTATCTGGAGCTCTCTATCTGGCGCTGTGTTGGTGGCGGGGTGGGGAATCTCTGCTATTAGTAAAACTGGGCATCTCGACCTGCAACCCCTTGGGAGACATGACTTGCGGCCCACAGAGGCCCGGTTTGCCCTATGGCCAGTCCGGGCCTGCTTCTGTTCATACAATGTATGAACAGAGGATCAGTGATTTCCCCTAGTGAGGCCACCCCCATACAGTTAGAACACACCCAGGAACATACTTAACCCCTTCCCTACCCCTAGTGTTAACCCCTTCACTGCCAATGGCATTTTTATAGTAACCCAATCCATTTTTATAGCACTGATCACTATAAAAATGCAAATGATGCCGAAGTGCCCGCCATAATGTCGCAGTACTGAAAAAAAACGCTGATCGCCGCCATTACTAGTAAAAAAAAAATATTAATAAAAATGCCATAAAACTACCCCCTATTTTGTAAACCCTATAACTTTTGCGCAAACCAATCAATAAACGCTAATTGGGATTTTTTTTTTACGAAAAATATGTAGAAGAATACGTATCGGCCTAAACGGAGGAAAAAAAATGTTTTTTTTATATATATTTTTGGGGGGTATTTATTATAGCAAAATGTAAAAAATATTGCATTTTCTTCAAAATTGTCGCTCTATTTTTGTTTATAGCGCAAAAAATTAAAACCGCAGAGATGATCAAATACCACCAAAAGAAAGCTCTATTCGTGGGAAAAAAAAGGACGCCAATTTTGTTTGGGAGCTACGTCGCACGACTGCGCAATTATCAGTTAAAGCGACGCAGTGCCGAATCACAAAAAGTGCTCTGGTCTTTGGGCAGCAATATGGTCCGGGGATTAAGTGGTTAAAGTATACAGTAGGTATGGGAATTGCTTGTGGTGACCGCTGCCTTCCTGTCCGTCTCCCCTGAGGGGGTGGCTGGAGTTCGGTTGCCGTCCCCCAAAATATTTAGCACCAGCCACCATTGGGGTCCGCAGTTTATTCTACCTTATCTAAATCACCACTACCAGGTTATCCCTCATCTTTGGCGTCTTCTGGAAAACACCTACATTCTCCTACATCCAAATGTGTGTAGTGCCCCCTTACTTTCTGTAGGGGCATTACGCTAAAGTTAGTGGGGAATGGGAGAGTTATGTGGCTCCCATTCACAATTTGTCAAATTTAGGCATTGGCATTCCCAGAACTGTCCTGTGGGTCGGTCTGCGTTCCAGGGGTATGTTTCCACCCCTGGGCGGCAGCTGGCGCTAGAGGGGTTCTGGCGTACTCGTTTTCCTCAGCAGCCAACCAGAGGGGTTGGTTCCCTCTCTAAGGCATGCTGAGGGAGGCTATATTTGGGGCAGCCGCCTTGGCCTGAGGGCCATTTTTGCTTTCTGTGGGGTCCGAGTTCCAGGTGTGGCACCTACCTTCAGGGTGCGCACATCCATGGACCCGGCAGCCGTGGCCTACCCGGCCGAAGTTGCGCACCATGCGGGGCTCTACTCTGACAGAGAGGGATCCCAGTAGCTGCTCGGTCCCAAACCTTTTCTGAAAGGATCCCAGGCTGGGAGCTGTATGGTGGGGGATCGGCTTGAGGAGAACCCGGAGGCAGGTGATCCAATAGGGCTTGAACGAACCATCAGGGATCCAGTGACTCTAACTAAATCTATTGGGAGGACTTGCTCATTTCAATTCACGCTCACTCAAGTACTAGGCCTGTGGCAGAGGCCTGGTCCTCCCAACATTTGCAAGTGATGTCCAGGCTGTCAGGCCTGTGGCAAGGGTCTGTCCGGGGGCACTTTACCCATTCCGACTGGCGTGGCAACGAACTGAGTTCATCATTGCGAAGAGCAAGACTGCTCCCTTTCTTCTTCATATCCAAGGCCTGATACTCAACCTTCCCTGTCCTGTACCATGTTGATGTAGGCCATGTTGGGCCTTGGATTAAAGCATTGAAGAAAACTCAACTAAAGCCTGGACATTCGCTCTCTGTTTCAACTCACAAGTATCACCCCTAGACACCTGCCAGGTAACACAACACGCCGATCCCACTTATACTCAGCGGCTCCTGAATGGGGTAGAGCTACATGTGTAATATGCTTACTAGCTTCACATTTTATTTGATCTCTCCATAGAAGCAAAGCCTTACAATTGAAATCTGAGTTATGATGTACACTTCAGAAGCGCCCCTTCGAAGAACACCGTTCTAATCCCAAATTATAATGCCATATCACTGTATTTTACAAGAGTTCTCCTACAATAAATCAAAATACGATCAATAGAATAATACATTTCTCACACTCCAAAGAAAAATCAATGCTAATAATTCAGGAACTGCACTTACCAAGTATCAGGAGTTATATTTGTGCCCACAGATTCCAAAATGAGCCAAATGAATGCTTTGCCAGAAATATAAAGAACGAATTACATGGCCGATGTGAATGGGTACAATTTGATGAACTTCATGGTTTGCTGACTAAGTATTAGGAAATATAATACAGATCAATAAACCCCAAGAGGATACGATATGCAGAAACAGCATAAAAGTGTCATATACTGTTGGCTTGAAGAATAATCCAATTTTTAAACATCTTAGATCAGCATTTTCAACCAGAGTTCCTTAAATCTTTAGGGTTCCTCCTGAGGTTTCTATGAAGCTCCTTAAAGGGGTTGTAAAGGTACAATTTTTTTCCTAAATATCTTCCTTTACCTTAGTGCAGTCCTCCTTCACTTACCTCATCCTTCCATTTTGCTTTTAAATGTCCTTATTTCTTCTGAGAAATCCTCACTTCCTGTTCTTCTGTCTGTAACTCAACACCGTAATGTGAGGCTTTCTGCCTGGTGTGGAAAGGTTTCATTTAAGCATACCACTAAGCCCCTCCCACATTTACAGCGTTGCAATAGTTCTATGCTTTTGGTGCAGGGCATGTTAAAAATAGGGGCAGGTTTTGTGGGTGTGGTCTTAAAGTGGCTGTGGTCACTAGATGTCCTTGACTTCATTCTAAAAACCCTGTAAGCTTCACTTATAGGTCTTGCCCCTCCCCCAGCCTGTAACTGGACTACAGGAGAGTCAGGATGCTCTCTACGTTGCAGATGGAGAAAGGAGCTGTGTGTTAGTGGGCATCCTGACTCTCCTGTAGTCCAAGGGAAGGGGCGAGCATGACACTCCACACCAGGGAGAAAGCCTTGCATTACTGTGTGGAGTTACAGACAGAAGAACAGGAAGTGAGGATTTCTCAGAAGAAATAAGGACATTTAAAAGCAAAATGGTAAGTGAAAGAGGACTGCACTAAGGTAAAGGAAGCTATTTAGGGAAAAAAAATTGTACCTTTACAACCCCTTTAAATTTCCCTTATTATTTAAGGACCAGCTCATGTACATTTACGTCGGTATTTAAAGATGGATATTTTGATAACGGCAGCAGCTGCTGCCACAACCAAGGTATCCATCTTTAGTGTGAGCGGTCCTGTACACGATAACGGCGGTCTCCGCGGCGGATTCGCTGCGAGATCGCCGTTATCGGTGGCGGGAGAGGGTCTGTTCAGCGGCTGACTGGGGATGCGAGTGAGGGAAAAATGTCCCTCACCCGTCCCCATAGCTCTGCTGGGCGGAAGTGACGTCAAAATGTCAGTCCCGCCCAGCGTCTTTAAGAAAGATTTTTTTTTTCTCATTTGAAAAAATTACAGTTTCCAAAATTTTTTTATTTTTTTTTGCATTTTAGTCTAAATATGAGATCTGAGGTCTTTTTGACCACAGATCTCATATTTAAGAGGACCTGTCATGCTTTTTTCTATTACAAGGGATGTTTACATTCCTTGTAATAGGAATAAAAGTGATCACATTTTTTTTTTCAGTGTAAAAAGTAATAAAATAACTAAAAATAAATAAGAAAACAAATTTTTTTTTTAAAGCGCCCCGTACCGACGAGCTCGCGCGCAGAAGCGAACGCATACGCGAGTAGCGCCTGCATGTGAAAACGGTGTTCAAATCACACAAGTGAGGTATCGCCGCGATCATTGGAGTGAGAGCAATAATTCTAGCCCTAGACCTCCTCTGTATCTCAAAAAATGCAACCTATAGAATTTTTTAAACGTCGCCTATCGAGATCTTTAAAAGTAAAAGTTTGACACCATGCCACGAGCGGGCGCAATTTTTAAGCGTGACATGTTAGGTATCATTTTACTCGGCGTAACATTGTCTTTCACACAATATAAAAAAATTGGGCCAAATTTATTGTTGTCTTATTTTTTAATTCAAAAAAGTGAATTTTTCCAAATAAAGTGCGCTTGTAAGACCGCTGCGCAAATACGGTGTGACAAAAAGTATTGCAATGACCACTATTTTATTCTCTAGGGTGTTAGAAAAAAATATATAATGTTTGGGGGTTTTAAATAATTTTCTAGCAGAAAAAACTGTTTTAGTCTTGCAAACACCAAATCTGAAAAACACCTAAGGTCCTTAACCACTTCAATACCCAGCCATAGAAAATTGACGGCCTGGGATGGGATTTACCATCCTAAGTGGCCGTCAATTGACGGCCTGGGCATTGCAGGCGAATATCTGGATGATGCCTGCAGCCAGAGGCATCATCCAGATATCCTCTTCTTCAGCCGACGATTCTGCACAATGTAAGAACGATCATAGCGGCGGTTCCGCCGCTTGATCGTTCTTACAGGCCGCGGGAGGGGACATCCCCCCCTCCCGCCGCCATCCGGTGCTTCTCCGGGCTTACCTGTGCCTTCGGGGGCACGGAGAACGAATCGTCGGCGGCGGCAGGAAGCATAGAGATGACTGGTGACCAGATAGTCACCAGTCATCTCTATGACTGTCGGAGGACCCGGGCGCGATGTGATGACGTCACGCCCGGGTCCCCGTAAGTAAACAAAGCCGCGATTGCGGCTGTAAGCCCCCATTCATGAGATCGGTGAATTTTTTTTCACCGATCTCATGGTTTCCAGCCTGGAGGTGAGATGTGAGGTCTTATTGACCCCACATCTCTCCATAAAGAGGACCTGTCACACACATTTCCTATTACAAGGGATGTTTACATTCCTTGTAATAGGAATAAAAGTGGAAAAAAAAAAATGAAAAAAAGTGTAAAAATAAATAAAAAATAAGTCAAAAAAATTAATAAAAGATAAAAAAAAAATTAAAACGCCCCTGTCCCCGATAGCTTGCGTGCAGAAGCGAACGCACACGCAAGTCCCGCCGACATATGTACACGCCATTTAAACCACATAAGTGAGGTATCGCCGCGTGCGTTAGAGTGCCAGCAACGAATCTAGCACTAGATCTCCTCTGTAAATCTAAACTGTAACCTGTAAAAAATAAATAAAGCGTTGCCTATGGAGATTTTTAAGTACCGAAGTTTGGCGCCATTCCATGAGTGTGCGCATAATTAAAGCGTGACATGTTGGGTATCTATTTACTCGGTGTAACATAATCTTTCACATAATACCAAAAAATTGGGCTAACTTTACTGTTTTGTTATTTTTTTAATTCATAAAACAATTTTTTTACAAAAAAAAGGCGTTTGAAAAATAATTGCGTAAATACCGTGCAAGATAAAACTTTGGAATGACCGCCATTTTATTCCCTAGGGTGTCTGCTAAAAAAACATATATAATGTTTGGGGGTACTGTGTAATTTTCTAGCAAAAGAATGATGATTATTACATGTAGGAGAGAAGTGTCAGAATAGGCCCGGTATGGAGGTGGTATAAAAGCCTGGTATTGAAGCGGTTAAGTGGTTATACATGCAGCCTGGGCAGGAGTGAAGACCCAGGTGGACATGCAGAGCTGTCCACTCCACTCAAATTGGAGAAATCAATTTTAGGCATCAACTACTTTTTTTACAATCGAGTTTGAGATGTATGTTTTGTAAAATGTAATGACCACGTGTAAAACGCTGCCAAATTCTGCGATTATCAAAGTAAAAAATCCAAGCCAGAAAAATGAACAAATGTCAGTGACAACTACATGATGTCTCCGGAGGGAAGAACACATCCCATTCCATTGGAAATCCAATGTTGCATGAACCATATGCACTGCAGGGAATACTAAAACATTCTCTAGCTCTCCGTCAATCGGAGAAAAATCATTCACAATGGTTTACTTAGGTCATTAGAACCGAGCTGCCATTCAGACTTTGGTATAATGAAACCATTTGCCAAGTGATATTTATAAAGACCTGCAATTATTTCTTATCTAGAAAGCAATACTGTGCTTCCCAATCCAGAAACCTTAAAGCCCAATTCCAGGCAAAGCTATTTTAATTTATTTTAACATTTATTTCTCACATAAAAATTGTTATTTTGTTCTAACCTCCGCTGAGAGCTCCTGATATTTACAGCGGGTGCCACACTTCTGCCTCTCGCTTCATTCAAATGTGTGTATGATTGACACAAGTTCCAGTGTTTATGTGAAAAATAAAGATAAAAAAAAAATAGCTGTGCCTGGACTATGGTGAAACGCGTCAGTCTGCCAAGATGCAGCAACTGTAGCTGAAGGCTGTTTGCTTACCAGTAGATGTGGTTGATTTACATGGTGTGCATCCCCTATTTTTCCTATTTTTATTATTTTTATTATTTCTTGGACTGAGATGTGCCTCTGGAGGGGTTGGCACCCACTGCGGAAGGAAAACCGGAAGGCATTTGGACAGTGATATTATTTATATGTGTGCCTGGAGTTCATCCTTAGGCCTTATTCACATGGTCATGGAGGCAGACCATGTGCATTTGGGGCCACTTCACCTGCACACTTATCAAATTAGAATGAGCAACAGTGTCTGTGCAGCTGCTGCACCCCCATACACTTATATGGGCTACCTGCATGTAGGGTGACCACATGTCCCTGGACTGTCCCGCAATTGACATGTCTGTCCTGGGTCCCGGGCAACTTCATTCCGGGACAATACAGTGTCCCGGAATGAAAAAGAGGACACAGCCGCCCCCTACTAATTACATTTCTGGAACTGGTTGCCAGGGCCGGCTCTGCCTGGCATCTTGCAACCAGTTACAAAGTTCACTCTGGAACCCATCTCCATCGATGCCACTAAAAATATCACCGGTACTTTGCGAAACAGCACAGCGCCTAATGATATCATCCCCACTAAACTGCTGAAATAATGTGCCGACATCCTGGCACCGCCTATCACGCAGCTTATAAACCAGTCATTTAAGGAAGGCACAGTGCCTTCCCAGTTGAAAGAGGGCACAATCCAGCCCATCCAGGGGTGGACTGGGACACAAATTTGGCCCTGGACTTCATCCAGACCGGCCCACCTAATTTTTCCAAACACACACACAAAAACAGTATATAGTCTATACGCAATTGCGCAAAAAAAAATAAATAAAAGTAAAAACATTCTGCTGTAAGTATAAATTGCTTTTTTATTCTGTGACCAGTAAATTCATTCATCTGTAACCGTGACCAGTGGCAGTACATTAAGACCCCTTTCAAACTGGAGCGTATTGCAGGCACTATAGCGTTAAAAATAGCGCCTGCATTCCACCCTCAAACAGCTGCGCCATTGTCTCCAGTGTGAAAGCCCAAGGCTTTTACTTCTTTTACTTCTCCACCGCTCCTGTCTATTGAAATCAATGGGACAGCGCGGCTATACCGCCCACAATGCGCTGCTTCAGCAGCGCATTGTGGGCGGTTTTAACACTTTCTTGTCCGCTAGCGGTGGGAAAACCGCCCCGCTAGCGACCGAAATGCACCGCAAATCCACCCATAGCGTTGGCGGTAAAAATAGCGACGTTTTACCACCAGCGCTATGGGCGGCTCAGTGTGAAAGGGGTCTAATACATCAGTTACTATGACCAGTGGCAGTGCATTTACCCCCCCCCCCCATGCTGTATATTAAAAACAAAATCACAGACACATACACTGACCCCCCCTCCTGACATACACACTGACCCCCCCTCCTGACACACACACTGACCCCCCTTCCTGTCACATACACTGACCCCCCTTCCTGACACACACACTGACCCCCCCTCCTGACACACACACTGACCCCCCCTCCTGACACACACACTGACCCCCCCTCCTGACACACACACTGACCCCCCTTCCTGTCACACACACTGACCCCCCTTCCTGTCACATACACTGACCCCCCTTCCTGTCACATACACTGACCCCCCCTCCTGACACACACACTGACCCCCCCTCCTGACACACACACTGACCCCTCCTCCTGACACACCCTGACCCCCCCTCCTGACACACACACTGACCCCCCCTCCTGACACACACACTGACCCCCCCTCCTGACACACACACTGACCCCCCCTCCTGACACACACACTGACCCCCCCTCCTGTCACACACACTGACCCCCCCTCCTGACACACACACACTGACCCCTCCTCCTGAAACACACTTCCTTTCACAGTCCCCTCCTTTCTGGTATCCTTTACAGCCATCATCTTTCTTTGCAACAAACACAGTTCCCTTTATGTCAGTGCCCCTCCCTTACCTTGCACAGAAGAGAGAAGACAGAGGATGCGACATGTCCAAGCAGAAGGCGAGAGATGTTCAACTTTCAATGTAACAGAAAGACGATTGGTTGCTAGGACTGCCCCTAGCAACCAATCACAGGCTTTTTAACTTGAAAAGTTGGACAGCTCTGCCTACTGCTCGGACATTCTCTATTGTATTGTATAGATGAAAGCAGCTGTGAGGGGGGGGAGGAGTTACACGGCAGAGAAGAGGACACCCAGGCAGGATGGTCAACGGATTCACTGTTGTCATCCTGCACATGCACTCCACCCACCATGCAACCCCATCCAGCAGCGATACTCTGCAGCCTGCACTGGAACCGTGCATGTGCAGTAGTTACGGCTCCGGCTGCCACCTTCCTCCCCAGCCAGCAGTCAGACTCTGCAGCCGCACGACCCGATACTAATGTGTGGGGCCCCTTCGTCCAGTACATAGCAAACACTGCCTGTATACACTCTGAATGTCAGAGTGTATACAGGCAGTGTTTGCAAATGTACTGGACGAAGGGGCCCCGCACATCAGTATCAGGGCGTGCGGCTGCATTGAGAGTGAAGCTGTCAAATCTAAGCACTGTCGGGGATGAGGGGGGTCCCCGCATATCGGCCCCGCCCATTCCCGACATCATTTTGACAGCTCTACTCTCACTGCGGCTGCACGGCCCCGCTTGCCCACCAATCACTGGATTTTTACACTGGGGACGAGACTCCTGGCTTTTTGGGGACCCATTTGGGGCTCTAGTCACCCCCTCCCAACGCCCCTGAGTGACAACTGGCCCACTGAGCCATCGGCCCACCGGGAAACTCCCGGTAGTCCCGATGGCCAGTCCATCCCTGAGCCCATCTTGAAAAAACCTACCCTTGACCCCAAGGACCCAACTCACCACCATCCCATAACAGGCCTAAACGTTCTCTCCAAGGTAATGGAGAAAGTAGTGGTACAACAGCTGCAACAGCATCTAGATACCCATAATCTACTTGATCCATTTCAATTGGGTTTCCGTCCCGGACATGGGACGGAAACAGCATTGCTCAAAATATGGGATGACGCCCTGGAGGCCACAGACGAAAGGAGAATCTTGTCTCCTGGTTCTGTTGGACCTAAGCGCAGCCTTCGACACGGTAGACCACAAACTGTTACTGACTCGGTTGGCTGAGGTAGCCAGAGTCGCAGAAGGTGATCTATCATGGTTCTCCTCCTTTCTGGAAAACCGATCACAAACAATGAAATTGGGAACTTTCACTTCTGAAAAAACGCACGTTGTCATGTGGAGTCCCTCAAGGATTCCCCCCTGTCACTGGTGCTCTTCAACATCTATCTTCGCCCTCTCTTTGAAATCATCAGTAGCGAAAAACTACTTTATCACTTATATGCAGACGACACGCAACTGTATTTTCGCATCTGCAAGAAAAAGGATCATCATCTCTGTCTAGAGAAATGCCTCCCTTTGATAGAAAACTGGATGACGAAGAGTTATCTTAAACTCAACAGTTCCAAAACAGAACTTCTTCTGTTTCACGCCAGTCGTAAGAATCAACTGGCAACAACCTGGACACCTCCGCCCATTCTGGGCCAAATCATCACCCCTAGCTCCAAAGTCAAAAGTCTCGGGGTCATTTTCGACACCTACATGACAATGGATGCACAAATAGGGTCAGTAGTCAGCGGATCTCACCATCTGCTGTGCCTGCTACGCAGACTTATTCCTTTTATTCCCAAAGAAGATGTAGCAGTCGTGGTGGGAACAATTGTGAACTCCAGACTGGACTATGCAAATGCCCTTTACCTCGGACTCCCAAAGTACCAAATCGCTCGTCTGCAAGTCGTTCAGAATACGGCCGCCAGACTTGTGACTGGGGAAAAAAACATGGGAATCAATCTCACCTTTGTTGAGAACCCTTCACTGGTTGCCAGTAAACAGAGGCGTCGTTAGGGCATGGCTAGGGGGCCTGGAGCCCCGAATGGGTCCCCGAAAAGCCCCGAGTCTATGCCACATCCGATCACATTGTTAGCCCCGAGCGAAGGGTCCACAATATCTATGCGAAAAGATAAAAGCCCACAACTTCAATCACGTTCTGCGATCCACCGACCAAAATCTGGTCCAGATACCCAAAGCCAGATACAAGTCTAAGGGAGAAAGAAGGTTTGCGGTCCAAGGTCCCAGACTATGGAACGCTTTACCAACCAGCATTCGGTTGGAGGAAAACCACCTGACCTTCAGAAGACAGATCAAAACTCTGCTCTTTTGATGTCAAGAGAGATAGAAACAACTAGTGCCCAGAGGCGATTTAGTTCGCATGTGCCGCGCTATATACGTTTTTCATTCATTCAACTTACTCTCAGACAGTGAGGCCGGGAGCGAGGCCTGCACCTAGTGCAGCACTGCTGTCACCACCCACTTCGGCACCTACTCCTTCTCCAGCCACCCAGCGACAAGCTGGGACTGGTGTGATCTTTACTCTCCAGATAGTGACTCTACTCCTATCCTTCTATGCAGAGGGAGTGACAGCAGCACTGCATCTGGTGGCAGGCTATGGGTGTCAAGTGACACTACATCTGGTGGCAGGCTATGGGTGGCAAGTGACACTACATCTGGTGGCAGGCTAGGGGTGGCAAGTGACACTGCATCTGGTGGCAGGCTATGGGTGGCAAGCGACACATTCACCTGACAAATAACCTGCCGCCAAATTCCCCTTTAACCCTGAGACTAAATTAATTTTTTGGGGGGAAGGTGAGAAAGGTGGTGTGTCCCTGAATGGCACCTTGGAAATGTGGCCACCCTACCTGCATGCAGCACCTGGAGCAGGGGTCAAGTCCTGGGGAAAAAAGTGTTGAAACTCCCACCCAAGATCCACTCCCCCACCAAAAAAAAAAAATCATACGCACATATGCATAATTACTAAACCGCATGTTTTTTTTTAGAAAGAAGCAAGTTCTTTGTAAATTCCACGATAACTTGCGGCAGACCTCCGCAATGGATCTCCTGGGAACAATGACAAAAGCTCCCAGGAGACATTGCGGCATTGAGGAAGTGGCGGAATACCCGCACACTACCCGATTAATCCATATAGAGGAAGCGGCCAGTAACATAAAGGATTACTAAGGTTTGCCTGCCCCTGACAGTGACTCGAGCTGGGCATCACCGCTTAGTGAAAGATTGGCTCGGGCGACTCGGCTGCTCTAGTCCTGCAAAGGGAACTGAGTTCCTGCTGTGAAAAAAGTGCAGGGACTCCGTTCTCACGCTTTCCCGCAGGACTTGAGCCCTGACCTGGAGGCAGGGAGACATTTCCCGATCTCTGCAGCCGAGCATTGGGACAATGTCTCACTGCCTGTGATTAACACATCGTGGTGTCGACTTCCTGTCAGGCTCTGCACGTGGACTGTGCGAACATGCCGCAGCTCAACCTTATGCCGCGTTCACACGATCACTTTTTGGGATGTAAAAAAACGTTGTTTTATCTCACGAAACAAAACAACGTTTTTCAAACTTCATTTTAAAAAACGACGTTGCCTACACACCATCGTTTTCCGAAAATGCTCTTGCAAAGCGCGGTTACGTACACCACGTTCGACAGCACTCTGTTCCATTGAAGATCCCGTCTCATAACTTGCTTCTGAGCATGCGCGGGTTTAAAAACGTTGTTTTAAACGTCATTTTGCCCACACACCATCACTTTTTATGACACAAAAAATAACATTCTGAAAAACGACATAAAAAATTGAAGCATGTTCGAATTTTTTTTTGGTCGTTTTTCAGAAGACATAAAACAACGTTTTGCCCACACACGATCATTTTAAATGACGTTTTTTAAAACGTCATTTTATTTCATCACAAAAAACGACCGTGTGCACGCGGCACTACTTAAGGCATCAGCATACCAATACATTTTGGACAATTTCATGCTCCCAACTTTGTGGGAAAAGTTTCGGGATGGCCCCTCCTGTGCCAACAAGACATGAATGAACAAGTTTGGGGTGGAGGAACTGGACTGGCCTGCACAAAATCCTGACCTCAACCTGATAGAACACCTTTGGGATGAATTAGATCGGAGACTGAGCCAGGCCTTTTAGTCCACATCAGTGCCTGATCTCACAAATGCTCTTCTGGAAGAATGGTCAAACATTCCCATAGACACTCCTAAACCTTGTGGACATCCTTCCCAGAAGAGTTGAAGCTGTTATAGTTGCAAAGGGTGGGCCAACTCAAAATTGAACACTACGGACTAAGTCTGGGATGCCATTAAAAGTTCATGTGTGTGTAAAGGCAGGTGTCCCAATACTTTTGGTAATATAGTGAATATATATATTAAAATAAACTTTAAATTAGAATCCCAGCAAACATTAGCTATGCTTAAAAATGTCCCCCCTCCTGGTACCTATTTTGTCAAACCTGTATATAAAAAAAAAAGGTATACACGTACCTATTTTTTGTTCCTAACCAGTCATGTGATCCTTCAGCTCCCATGCGTCAGTAAGTGGCAGCTGCAGAGGAGAGGAGGGAGCACCAACAATGGTTAGGAGCCTATGGGTGACATCCAAGCTCCTGGAATTTCAAGCTATGGTCAAGCATTTCCTCCTCTCCCCTGCAGCTGCTGCTCACTGATAAAGGGGATCATGTGACAAGGCCAGGGCATAGTTAGTTAGGCTGAAATTTGAATTCAAGTTTCAGGGCTCATGCACATAGGCATATAAAAAGGATTTGAATGCATCAGTATTATATGAGATGGGTCCATTCACATGGCTAGGTTTTGGTCAATATTACCCCAAAGTGTTGAGCTGCATAAACCTAAAGTAAGAAATTTTGCATCCATGGTTGAATTTTGACCATATTTTACCTGTCTGTGCAAATTACATGATCATATGCGCTGACGCCACTGCCTAGTAAAATGACTCATTCGGGGCCTGTAGAGTGGTGTAAACGTAAACAATGGATAGGCAGCAGCGGTGCAGGATAACCTTGGCCTTCAGTTATTGTGAATGACTAAATGATCCTTCTGTACATCTCCCCCTGGCTGTTTTAAATGAGTGATTCACTAGGCAGCGGTGTGGGAGGAGGAAGACCTTGGCCTTCAATTATTCAGAATGACTGAAGGCCAAAGTCATCCTGGAAATGTAATCCTCAACAAAGTTGCCCATACACATCTCAACTTTTACAGGTTTTCAAAACATGCGTATATCCATATGAGTCAAGATACACCATGGACCACTTTTTATGCAGGATCTTTCTGCCAAATTTCTGCCTGCAGCATTCTGTATAACTTTCAAAGGTGCATGAACCCTAAACCAGCTAAATATATTTCAGATACATCTAAACAAAACATTTTCAAAGTTCAAGATGTGTTTTCTTTCTAAAGCAACCACAGCATGAGTAGAAAAGCCTGTCCCCTGTTAGAATGCTGTAGAGAAGGACCCTTACTCTCTAGTGTGTGGAAGTATTGGTCTCACTTCTATGTCATTGACCTGAAACAAGTATACCAGTCAGGAAACCAAACACCCTTATTTGTATACTTGTTCTGGGTTGGTGTGACTTCTGTTGATTTGGACTCATGCAAGAAAGTGAAATATTCATTTTTTATATACAGTAATTATGCAGCAACAGTAACTTATGAAAGATTTATATTTCTCGCCTGTAGAGAGCTACGTTACATATAAAAAAAAACAAAAAAACGTTTTTAAAACTTTTTTTCCCATTGATACATGTTCCCTCGGGCAAGAGCCGGGTTCTCAAAGACGTTTTTACAGGCAAACTAAAGACAACCCAGCAGGTACAATATTTAAAGTAATTTTTCCTTTATTTTTTATTTTATTTTATTTAAGCATCATTAAAATCACTGCTCCTGAGGAGCAGTGATTTTAATGATGCTTAAATAAAAAAAAAATGAAAAATTCCTTTAAATATTGTACCTGCTGGGTGTCTATAGTTTGCCTGTGAAAACATCTTTAACCACTTAAGACCCGGACCAATATGCTGCCAATTGACCCAAGGGGTTTTTGCGATTCGGCACTGTGTCGCTTTAACAGACAATTGCGCGGTCATGCGACGTGGCTCCCAAACAAAATTTGCATCCTTTTCTTCCCACAAATAGAGCTTTCTTTTGGTGGTATTTGATCGCCTCTGCGATTTTTATTTTTTGCGCTATATACAAAAATAGAGCGACATTTTTGAAAAAAAAATCAATATTTTTTACTTTTTGTTATAAGAAAAATCAATAAACTAAATTTTAGTCAAACATTTAGGCCAAAATTTATTTAGCCACATGTCTTTAGTAAAAAAAAAAATCGCAATAAAAAAAATTAGCTACCTAGCGGGAACAGCGACACTAATACAGCGATCAGAAAAATTATCGCTTAGTGATGCTGGCAATAGGGAGTGAAAGGGTTAACTAGGGCGGTGATCAAAGGGTTAAAACTTTATTAGGGGGGGGGGGTACGGGGGCTACCCAGGACCTAACACTAACTGACTGTCACACTGCCTGTCACACTGACACTAAATACAGTAATCAAACATGTATGATTACTGCATTCAGTGACACTGTGACAGGGGGAGGGGGGGGCGATCGGGGGGGTTAAATGTGACTATCTTTAGTGTGTGTCAGTGTAGTGTTAGTGCAGGACTTACTTGTGTTGTGATCTCTCCTCAGCGGTGGTTGAAAAAAACGCCGAGGGAGAGATCACATCGCTTCCTCCTTCCTGTGTTTACACAGGAGGAGGAAGTGACAGGGCGGGCGGGGGCGCGCATTGGCTGGGAGCGATCGTGAGGGGGCGGACAAAAACGAATAGCCGCCCCCTCTTGTCGGATTGCTCCTACAGCCGTGCGGACCGCCGCATGTATGGGGGGGGGGGGGGTCCGACCCCCTCAAGGCACCAACGTATATATACGTTGATGTGCCTGTCGGTGCCATTCTGCCGATGTAAATGTACATGCGGCGGTCCTTAAGGGGTTAAATAGCACAATCACCTGCCTTCCAGTAAATTTGGAAGAGCTGATCTAGCTAAACTATACAGTGTATAAATATATGTACAACACCTGGGATGTATATTTATCCTCTACACACTGTAACATTAACTGTCTAGCCTGCCTGCTCTATCTACCTGCAAAAAATGACACTCTCTCTGTCTCTCTCTGTTCTCTGTAACCACCGCCACAACACACTACATAAGGCTGACCTACAGGCGGCCTTTAATAGTGTGGGGCGTGTACTAAACCCCCTGAGCCATAATTGACCAAAGTCACCCTGGCTTTGGCCAATTACGGCTCTCTGTACTGGCGGCGCTGTGATTGGCCAAGCATGCGGGTCATAGTGCATGCTTGGCCAATCATCAGCGCGCAATGCCGCAGTGAATTATGGAGCGTGGCGCGTCACTCGAATTTGGAGCGAACGACCCGTTTTGTTCGTATTTCGACGAACGATCGAACATACGATGTTCAAATCGAACATAAGTTCGACTCGAACATGAAGCTCAT